>VXAX01002711.1:0-11665 GCA_013399835.1 Leptocoma aspasia
CAGGCGCGGCCCGTCCTCCCGCGGGGAGCGCAGGCGCGGCCCGGAGAGCCCGGACGGTGCTGGCCCTGCGGGAGTGCTGCCCGGTGTGACCGGAGCGGAGAAAAGCGTCCTGCGCCCCTGTGAGGGCCCGGCGCAGCTTCACTCACACCGAGTCCACCCCTGCCTCACACCGTCTCCCTCCGGCTGCATCCCCCGGCCCACTCCGCTCGCAAATGCAGGGAAAACCCAGCTCCCACACCACGGCGTTGCCTCACGCAACAGCCAAGGGTTTGTTTTGGGACAAGTAATTTTTCTCCTAGACGTAGTGAGGGGTTGGTGGCCACCACAATGTACACGCTACAGGAATGTGTCCCGCATTTCATACCATTAATGGAATCATAGAAAAATTTGGCTTGAAAAGGACCTTAAGGATAACTTGCTCCGATATTTTTATCTCAATTCCTTAAATAGCTCAAAGTCAACAAACATTTCTTAAAGAAAGGCGCTCAGAATTTTAGTCTTACTGAGGTTATCCTGACTGGAACGGTACTTAGCTGCAGGCTAGGCAGTTTCATAAAATCACAGAACAGTTTGGGTTGGAAGGGACCCTGAGGAACATTTTACAACTCCCCTGTCATGGGCAGGGACACCTTCCCCTACAGCAAGATGCTCACAGCCCCACCCAGCCTGGCCTTGAACAGGATCCTTCCAGGGATGGGGCATCCACAGCTTCTCTGGTGAACCTCTGCCAGTGCCTCACCACCCTCACAGTAAAGAGTTTCTTCCCCTGTATCTAATCTGAACCCACTCCCTTTCAGACTAAAGCCATTCCCCCTTGTCCTATCATGTCATGGCCTTGTCAAAAGTCCCTCTCCAGCTCTCTTGGAGACCCTTTAGGTACTGGAAGGTGCTCTAAGGTCTCCCTGGAGCCTTCTCCTCTCCAGGCTGAACACCACCTGCTCTCTCAGCCTATGTCCATAGCAGAGGTGCTCCAGCCCTCTGAACATCGTCATGGTTCTCCTCTGGACACACTCCAATAGGTCCTCTGCTACAGGAATGTGATATAGCAATGTGATAGAGCCTTTATTGCTGGTGCTTGGTAATAAATCTGAGCAAGGTCACAATTAAGTAAATGTTTTATATAGGACACACCACTGCTACATGCCACTGCTTCCTGGAAAGACAAACTTTTAGTCATTGCCCCTGCTGATTTCATGGCATCCAGTGTCACTCCTTCACATCTGGTACCTTTGGAAAGTATTTGGAGGCTTTCTTTCCCCCTGAGGTTCTTANGCAGTTTAGCAAGTTTTACAGTATCAGAGAAAGGTTTGAGTTGGAAGGGACCTTAAAGATCATCCAGTTCCAACCCTCTGCCACGGGCAGGGACATCTTCCACTAGACCAGGTTGCTCAAAGTCCTGTTCAATCCCTTTAGCACTTCCAAGAATGGGGCAGCCACAACTTCTCTGGGCAACTTGGTCCAGTTTACACAAACATAATAAAAATACTCATGCTGAGGAGATCCCATGATAACTTGCTATTTAGGTTTCAGGCTCTGCCAAACCTCATGGTAGAAAAACTGTACTCATATCATGGATTAAAAATATCTCCTGCTTGGAAAAAAATGTCTTTTTTGGGTTGACAAATTATGTTAACCTAAAAACAAACAGGTAGCATATTTTCCCAATATATTCTGGAACACTACAAACTGTGGAAATAAATAATATAGCTATGACCCATGTTCTGAGAAAGATCTGTTGAGCTGCAGCACTCTGGGAAATTTGGGCTAAAGATGATACACTCATATGGGGTATTTGTACTGACACAGTCCACCCATAGACTGTCTTTAGTTAAATGACATTGTATTTATATAAAATACTTCTGATTACTAACATTGCCCACCCACAAATCAGTGATGTGGAAAAGCAAACACACAGCTGGAAATGCCAAACTAAATCACTATTAGTGCTTTACACACAATACTAAAAAAGAAAATTCTTTCAGTAAATATTTTAGTTACTTGCATTACTTAGGGTTTTTTTCTGGTTTTGTTTGTTTTTTTTTTACAAAATACTGTAAGAAAACTGATTGTAAACCCTATCCTCGTATTTAAATGTATCGAGTTTGTGTGGGATGCAGTGGTGTGTTCTTTATTGCAAACAGTGAGGATCTTCTCTAGAAATGGCCCTGTATGTACTTGTGGCTATTTGGATGATAAACTGAAGCTAGCACAAAGACAAATGCCTATTTCTGTACTCTGTTATTTTCATGTTCATATGGATTTTTAAAAAGTTGTTCCTCCTTAGCCTTTAAGAAGCTCACAAATGTTGGAGGCATGTCAGATTACTTCGAGAATTTAAACTTGGGAAAAACTACTTGTTTTAAGGAATATAGGTCAGGTACTATCATTAACATAAATCGTAATTTTGTTTTGGTAATTATTACTAAGTTTTCTAAGAGGCACTTCTGTGGATAGAGCATTAAAAGATGCAAGGGTATAAAACATTTATGACTGGTACTCTGTTGTACTTTTATATTGACAAAAGAGGCAGGATGAACAAAAGCAAAGTTCCACTGAAGTGAAAACTTCCAGTCAACTCAGAGTTGATTCCACTGCAAGAGCAATTAGGAATTTAAAGCTTTTATTACAGGAGATACTATTGGCAACTGACCTGGCTTTAGTCTATAAAACCATCTGCAACTACATGCATCTAAGATTCCCAGGGCCTTTATGATTTTAGCTTCACATTCTTTATAATGAATATTTTTATTCCAAACAGGCAAAGTGCCGTAGGAACTGAATGACTGGTGGTGGCAAAACCACAGCTCCAAAATCTTACCCTCTCTTCTGCAACTGTTTCAAGGGCCACATCCCTTGTATTGGTGCCACATTATGTAAATTTTTCAAAAGCAAATGTTACAAAATGCTTATTTGTGAAGGCTGCTGTGCAGTGATAGGTGCATGTCAGACAACACCACCCAGCTATGTAAGAACCTTCCAAAGGTTAAAAAAATCCTGCAGAGACAATTTTAAATCTGGAAATAACTTTCCCACAGAAGTACTAAGAAAATATTTTAAATTAAATTGCTCATAGATTTAAATTCATCGGCTCCTAGATTTTTTTATTAGTTTTCAGACTTACCAACAAATCTGTCTGAATCTCCGGAACTCAATTTAATTCTCTTCAGATGAAGAGTGACATGCCACTGAAGATCTCTTTGGGAAAGAGAGATAAATCCACACAACCTGTCTCAGTGTCAAATTTTCACTCTGTACATCCGTACAATCCAAAACGGCAGGTAATGGAAAACAGAGAAGCCACTGTTATTAACAGGTAGTTTACTTAATTGCATAGCAGATGTTGTATATAAAGCAATTGAGATATGCTGAAGCAATAAATGTTCTTAAACTCAACCAGTTTGGATTTTTACAAATGAATATTATTTAAAAATTCCTAAGTTAAAATCCAACACCCACAGTTAAGTGTTAGTTTTCAAGCAATGCTGTCAGATTTGTCTTCAATTCCTTACCCTTCTATGAATTCTTGCTTGCAGCCACATCTGTAACCATTTCCTGGCTGGCTACAAGTGCAGGTAACCACCTGCATTCACCACCTGTAGCTCAGGTGAGACTCATAAAATGTTTCATGGTGTGCTTCCAATACTTGTACCATTTTTACATCCTGCCACCTGTTCCTGCTCAAACCAGTTGCCTGTCATGGTAATCAAGAGGTTGTCATGTAATCACTGGCATGCTACCTCTGCCCACGATTTACTGGTAAGATCATCTTGATTATTCAGGTGGGAGGTATTAAGAGCTTTTATTCTTGTAGACCACAGCTTTAAAGTATTCCTTTCTCTATTTGACCCACCTGTGATTTTAATTTGCAAATTAAAGCTTAGATGTTTGCTGCACTCTGTTCAAATGTATGTAAAAAAAGTCCCATCACCTGAAGAACATTGAAACCCTAAGCAATGTAGCTCCTGGAAACCAACAGATTTTAACCATGTATTAGCAGTGTAGGTAAATGGGTTGACAAATCCTTCTGTTGTCTGAAATAGAGACATCCATCAAAAAGTATGCTAGAGGCAAATTAATGGAATAAAATTAAGGGAGTAGCTCCTTCCAGCTGAAGGAACACAACCGGTGCACTTGTTTGAAAAGCAACTGCAAAGATTCATAACTTTACAACTGGATTAAAGAATAACAAAAGTATCAATGAAGTCTAACCAAAGCAATTTTCTCAGTTAGCCCTTTATTAAAGAACCAAAACCCAAGTTAAATTTAAAAATGTAAAGAATTTAACCTACGTTAAAACCTGAAAAAACAACAGTACTGCAAATATAGAAGGATAACCTTATTCCATCCAAAATGTAAGAAAGGAAAACAGGGGTTTAAACAAAATTAAAATCCAGAACCTGACATCAGGTGAGTAAAATCCACAGGTACAGGTATAAGTGGGAAGGAACTGAAAAGATTTATATCTGTTTTCAACACTGTAAAAGAAACCTTTAGAGTTTGTATCCTGCTAGAACACGAAGCTTCAGAAACAGATCTAGCAGGCCTTTAACCGAACCCACTATGAACCACAGTCAAATCAGAAAAGTTAAAACATACCCAAGTTACTACTCATCGTACTAGGCAAACATCTAGAATGCAAAATTTGGCTCGGCAAGTCGGGCAAGGCACTTGGCTCGACAGCCAGGTCTCGGGGTGCTGCTGGTCCTGTCTGCTGGCAAACCACTTGCCCATGCAGGTGAGGCACCACATGGGCCGGCAGTAGCACTGCTGGCATTCCCCCTCGTTCGGCTCCTGGCAGTTCTTGATGAGCTTGATGTTGGCAACAGTCTGCATACACCCTATGCATGGCTCCAGCTCCTGAGGGAGGAGAAAAACCACCAAAATTGTGAACTGCACTGAAGGGTTCCTGTTACTGCTTTTCAAAGGTTTTTAGAAAATTTTCTGTGGCAGAATAATCAAGGTGGAACTGCCCCACCAGAGGATATCAAATGGTTTTACTAGAACACTCTCTAACAAATGACAGCAAAGCTTCTCTCTGAACAGAAAACCCAGAACTGCTACATGAGACTAATGATTAAACAAAAATGACTGAAAAATAAACATTCTTTCACCCTCTGAAGAGCTTACAGAGCTTACAGCAAGGTAAGCAAGCAGCCAACTTTGTCATTCAAACTATTTTTCAAAAAACGTACCAGTATAAAGTAAGGAAAACAAACCAAGCAAACAGTTCTTACCACTTACAACAGCATATCCTATCTTCCCTCTTTCTAAGTAAGAGACATAAATGAGGAAACCAGGGCTGTACTGAACACAAGGACGCTCAACCTGAAGGTCCAGAAACTTACTTAATTTTTCTTGGATAAAATTGGAATAACCGATTTTGCCTACAGTTAATTATACCACATGAACTTGCAGTTGCATATGGGGACAACATCTTGCTATGAAGTGTTTTACAATTAATAAACAATAATTAACATTTCCCACATATCTTCAGCTGTCCAAGAACTTGACAAAGCTCAAAAGACAGCACACTGAATAGGCATGGAGACCCGAATCTGGTCAAAATGCTCCTGGTGGAACAAAAACCATCTCTCTCTGTGGTCTCTAGTTCCCATCTCCAGTGACTCTTCCCTTGTCAGCTCAAGTGTCTGCTCAGCTGCACTGTCAGCTGGGCTGTGGAGCAGATCCAGATGAACACAAGCTACTCAGCTTTAACTTGTGAAATTAGGTCTTAGCTTTTAAGCAGGAAAAATTCTAGCATAGAAAGATTAACTTTTTCAACATATTAATGGAGCTTCAGAATAGGGAAAAATTCAATGTCGGATTTTTAACGTCCTTATCATCATCTGTGACGTCATTTGTCATCAATGTCAAACCCAAGTTCAGTAGCTCAGCTGCCACTTAAATGTGTCACAAATTAGGTGCTCTGCAAGAAAGCAGCTTTAATATCTTCTCTTTATTGTGACCATCTCTTTTTGCTGGCAGTGCAATCAGAACACACAACATAATGTGCAGACACACCTGATCCAGTTTTATCTTAGCTAGTTCACAAACCATATAAGCTGCACAGCACTACCAAAGATACCAACCCCTCACTCCATTAGCTGAACCACTGGACACAGACTCCCTGCAGGGTCACCAGTACTGGTTTAACTGGTTCCCTCTGGTACACTGGACAGTGCTCCAGTCACACTTCCAACTGCTGCACAAGTATAATAATGACCAGGTCTCTGTATTACTGGAAGTAGGACTCTGTGCTGTTACAATTAACACCATATAATAATAGCCATAATAATTATAACTAAAGCAAACCCCAGCTAAGAATCATTAGTTTATTTCAGCAGAAGATCCAGCAAGACCTGGCTGTCTAGAAAAGCAAGCTGTATTGGAGCAAACTGCCTAAAGAACAGCAACAGCAGCTGTGGCTCTGGCTCCCCATAAACTTTCTGCAAGTGCAAGGTCATCATTTCCAAATGTGTTCATGTAACATTTTAGTAGCAATTATCACAGGGGACATTATTTCACTGTGTTATTTCTCATGTCTCAAAACCATAATGCTCACAATAGTTTGTTCCTCCTAGCAGGAACAGAAGCAGCAGCCAGAGTGAAGGTTTATGATGAGTTTACTGACACAGCAGGTGAGCATTTGAGAAGGAAGCATCACCTTGACTGAGCAAAGAGCTCTTGGGTTTCTGGCATCACTGACCAGGAGGCCTGACTAGAGTCAGCCTTGGCTGTGCAGACCCTAAGAAATTGTGCTTGGCTGTATCTTCTCAGGAAGTCAAGGAACCTAGGCCATGTCTTAGCAGGGGCCAATGAGATGAAACTGTAAGTCCTACAGGTGTACACCAAGGGGCACTTTAACCACCAGTCACTCTCTAAGTAAGTGACTGCAGCCCCCAAGCCCATGGAGCTCTCCTGTAGGGCAGCCTCAGGTAGGTAAGAGACCTCTCAAAGGATCTCTTGAGATCAAGAGATCTCTTGGTATCTGTTATCTACAGCAAGGTAAGTAACAGTTTATATTGGATCTAAAACATATTGTGTGCAAGGTAGCTGAATTATTAGAAGTGTAGCGAGTAGTAGGGTGTTTAACTGCTGTTCAATTACCATTTAATTACTGACTGAATACTGCTTAATTATTAAATGAGGATTATTAAACAATAATCACATGATAATTATAATTTAATCATAATTTGTCACTTAATTTATATTTTTAATAAAACCTTTTTGTTAACCTCAGAACCATGAATTCTCTTTATAATTCACCAGAGATAGCCCTAGGTAAACATTTATCATTTACACAGGCTCATCTATATTGAAAGTATAATTGTTACAGTGTCACATTGATAGAAAGTTTCACCTGAGTGCTTGGAACATGGTATGTCTGGTTTATTTCCACCAGAGATGTAAAGGTTTCTAAAAATAAATCACTAAGGCTTTGATGAATCACAACATTAGCTGCATTGCTGATAGGAGCACGGAGCTTCTCCCGGAGCTCCCCATACTCTGTGGAGTTCAACCTGAAGAAGAGAAGATGGAGCAAAATGTTACCATGATTATCCACCCAAATACCTTGATAGTACCTTGCAGTGGTTAACATCAAGGAAGTGAATCCAAAGAAAAGCTGGTACTTATTAGTCAGAATAAATACAGAGAATTGTGTTTTCTTGTTTTCTTCTGCTGTTTAGTTATTGATTTTGGCACAACTTGGTCAACAGAACACGCTGTTCTCATTCATATCTGTGTAAGACTGCCAACAGGGTATGTCAGAGATCAGCTAAAACATCATACAAAAATAAAGGCTTTTGAAGTGATCAGCATGAACAAAAGCAATATAGGTATGTAAATCATGCATTAACTGCAAAGTGCTGTTTGCACCATTTCTGTCACCTTTTTAATGCCTATTTACTTAGATGATATCTAAATTCTCAATTATAAACTCCTGAGGAGTTTAGTTAGGAGAATTTAGTTATATCATACAGCAGGCATCACAAGGTGATATAGTACTACCTAAGTAGCAGAGGAATGTCAATCTATCAGGTTCTGTGCTTTTACGATACAATTTTAGATTGTATCATAACATAATCCCAGAAATTTCACAAAGGTCACAAACCACTCCTGAT
The DNA here is from genome assembly GCA_013399835.1 of Leptocoma aspasia. Taxonomy (NCBI): domain Eukaryota; kingdom Metazoa; phylum Chordata; class Aves; order Passeriformes; family Nectariniidae; genus Leptocoma; species Leptocoma aspasia. The sequence goes on from VXAX01002711.1 coordinate 8,124, forward strand.
TTAAGGCTGCAGCAAGCTGTATTTCACACCAGTTGCCTCTGTAAATTAAATTTAAGTGATGCCCAAAGCACTCAAGTGGCACCTGAGACCTCACACAGATCCTACAGTGATATATCCCCGTTGTCATCCCTTTTACCATAAAAGTTCTGAACTGCAGTGTCAGAACTCTCCAGCTCAATGCTTCCACTCATTAAGCAGCTTTCATAGAGAAATCCCAGGAAGACTGCCCTCATTTTCCTATGGCTCACTGAGTTCCCAGAGCCCAGCACAATGCAAGGCTGGCTTAGCTCTAGCTCTCAGTGGTCTCCATTGTTTTTACTGCTACAGGATAATGTCATTTAACAGATGCTGTCCATGCAAATCAGAGACATTTATATCCAGAGGAACAATTCACACTGAACACGCAGAGAAACGTGGCCCATCTGCACAGAAGCATTTCCCCTCCAGAAACATCTCACTGTATTTGGTTCTGATTGTGGATATATACAATGATCCTGTATGATTCTGCTACATTCTAGCAGAGATTTACTATTACTGACATATTATTAGAACAGCTTTTAAACACTGCTCTTGATGCTATTCTGTTTAGTCACAAAATACAGTTTTGTGACTTTTTTTCCCTAAAAGACTTAGGACTTTTTTTCCCTAAAAGGAATTGTCAAACAAGTCATGATTTTCTTAGCTGGAGATGTAGTTTTACCACTCTGGCACTGAAGTGCTTGCAGATGAAAATCATTAGTTGTTTAATACTAATTTGGTCACCACTGTCACAGGCCTATAAAAGTCTCTTTTCTTAGCATTGTCATGCTTACCTTAACCAACCTCTTGTTCTGAGCTCTGCTCACCTGGATCTCTACCATGATCACCTCTTTGCCTTCCTGTGCTTGCCCCACTGCACACCTCCAGGTCTGGTGATCTGCATGCTTTTAATTACCTAATAATGCTCCTGACATACAAATTTACAGCAAAAAGACACTCAAATACCTTTTCAAATACAGTTTTAGGAGCACTAACATGGCTCTTAACAACACAACAACAAAGACTTTAGCACCCTTCTACTCAGAGTTGCCAAACTCAAGTCCTCAAGTACTGCTGAACTTGTACTTTAGCCTGGTTACACAGAGACTGCTGAGAGAAACAGCATGGGCCCTTGCAAAAGAAGGGACAGTTCACAATTGTTATGATTTACTGCTATGAGAACACATAAATCAGAAAGGGACCAAAATTTCTTCCTTGTTTTAGGGGCAGTTGGCTTGCAGTAGCTCAGTGAGAGCTCTTCTGAGCAGTGATGAAATTATGAGCCTTAAGCACAAGGAAAAATCCAAAGTTGTGGATGAACAACAGACAGTTTCAGACAAATAGCTATTCCTCCTTACCCAAAATTTAGAAGACCAAAAATTCTACCTTTCATTCCTGTTCTCCATCTCTCACCTAATTTTATCCAGTCACTTCTTTCTGCATCCAGCACAATCCTCTCCCTAAGAATGGATCAAAGAGGCCAATCCCTTTGTTTATCTGTTGTTTATTCAGTGTTGCACGTGTATGAAGCTTTCTAAACAACCTTCCCTGCACTGCATGGCAGAACTGCACATACAGCAGCCCTGAACACCAGGCAGGGACCAGAAAGGAAGGGATGAGACCAGGGAGTCTCCAGATTGGTCACAAAAGTGCTCCCTCAGCCCCATCAAACAGCACACAGGTAACATAACAGGTTTAGCAGTTGTTTTACCGGATATCGAATGCCTTGATGTAGGGATTAATGCTGGCAACTCGGATGGTGAGGAACTGCACAGGCACGTTGGAGTCTGGGGTGAGCTCGTGCTGTCTGGAGTCTGTCACCGTCAAGTGAATGTCCTGCTGCTGGGCAACATGTAAGCAGTAGGTGGTCACTTTAATCACCCACGTGTCCGTAACGATCACCCTCGCTCCCGGCGCTCCGGTAGCGAATTTGTCGATTCTCCTAAATTCTGTGTTGATGGAAGAAGCTACTGCCCTCCAGCCCGACTGCGGGAGAGCATGAACAGCGAGTGTCCGCGCTAGCGGGTGGTTATTCCAACCTTTCCGTGACCAGTAATATGCCAGGGCGCTGGTGATTGCTGGGAGGAGAATGGCGAAGAAGAAGAAAGTTTTCCACTCTTTTGAAGCCAGGTAGAAAAAACAAAGATGCTTTTCAGGTGCAGCAAAGCACATACCAAGGTAATAACCTGCAAGGAAAAAAAAAACGTACTTTCAGAAAACAATTAAGTAGCTCCAAAAGATAATCGTACCCCTGATTCGTATGGTTATCTAACCAGTGAGCTCACCTCCAAGAGAGGTACTGTACTTCTGGATGACTTCAAATTAAAGCCTCTTGTTTTAAGCAAGCTGAGGTAAATTCTTAGGCATGATTTTTACCAGAATTATATATCTAAGGGAAAGGGATCTGAATTTGGTTGAAAATTACCTGCGAGATGCCACTTAGTTTTAGGAGAATTATATGGCTAAAGGAAGCTGATTTACATTCCTTGGTTAAATCACAGAATCACAGAAGATGATGAGCTGGAAGGGACTCACAAGGATCATTAAGTTCAACACTTAGCCCTGCACAGGACACTCCAAGAGTCACATCATACACGTGAGAGCATTGTCCAAACACCCCTCGAACTCCATCAGGCTTGGTGCTGTGACCACTGCCCTGGGGAGCCTGTTCAGTGCCCAGCCATCCTCTGGGGGCAGAACCTTTTTCTAATATCCAATCTAAACCTCCCCTGACATGACTTCAGGCCATTCTCTCGGGTCCTGTCACTGTCACCACGGAGAAGAGATCAGTGTCTGTCCCTCCTCTTCCCTTCATGAGGAATCTTTAACTGCACTGAGGTCTCCCCTCAGTCTCCTCCAGGCTGAACAGACCAAGTGCCCTCAGCCTCTCCTCACACGGCTTCCCCTCAAGGCCCTTCACCATCTTTGTTACCCTCCTTTGGACATTCTCTAATCATTTAATGTTTTTCTTATATTGTGGCACCCAAAGGTGCCCCCAGCACTCGAGGTGAGGCTGCCCCAGCCCAGAGCAGAGCGGGACAATCCCTCCCTGGCCCGGCTGGCCATGCTGGGCCTGATGTCCCCAGGACAGGGATGTCCCTCCTGGCTGCCAGGGCACTGCTGGCTCATGTTCAGCTTTCCACTGACCAGGACCCCCAGGTCCCTTTCCATGGCACTCATTCCCCAGTCCGTGCTTAAACCGCAATTCCTTTGCGAGTGCATGTGCTGCGGTGCAGCCCGCTGGTGACAAAGCTCGGGGTGCTCACTGCAAGGGAGCCGGAGCGCTACTCACCGAGGGGCAGCAGGGAGTGCGCCAGCAGCGTGCCGGTGCTGCGCCGCAGGTGGTACTGCACGAAGGCCGCGTCCTCGCTGCCCAGCCAGCCGGACAGCAGGCTCTGCACCGTCAGCCCCGCCGAGCGCACCTCGTCGGGCGGGAACACGAAGCACACGGCGAACACCAGGTAGGCCAGCGTGAAGGTCACCGCGGGGCTCTCCATGCTGCGCCCCGAGGGGCGCCGGGGTCC
>VXAX01002711.1:11870-141714 GCA_013399835.1 Leptocoma aspasia
TCCCCTCCGCGCCTGCCCGGCCGCGAGCCCCGAGCCACGTCCCCGTTCCAGCCGGAGCCGGACCTCGCCCGCGGCCCGGGCTCGCCCAGTCCGGCCGGGACCCGCAGCCCCTGCCCGTGGCCTCAGGCATTGCCGCACTCGGGGTCATGCTCCACAGGCCTGGCAGAAGGAACCGGTTCCAGTTCTCTATGAACCTAAAAGAGCTCTGCTGGATGAGGGCAGCGTCTTTCTGAAGCAGGGAAATGACCTGTTTTACTTAAGCGTCGGGAAAAGCTTGTCTTTGTTTTTCCTTGTGTATTTTATGTAATGTTTTCTAATGTTTTCTAATATTTTCTAATAAGACGGGGATGTAGGATCTTAAAATGCCTTAAAGGGAGGCATGTTTCAAGGTATCTTCGTACACTCCCAAACATAGTAAAGGGAGGGGCCTGACTGGAACATCTTGTTGCTATTGAAGTGCAAACAACAGCTAATAGCCACAAGATTTGCTGTTTCTTACAGAATGTAGGAAAGCCCCTGTACGCACCCTATTATAACCACAAATTTCCATATTTATCTCTTAGAGAAAGGGGAGATTGTATAACTGGAAAAGCATGGCAGAGAAAATAGCATATGATGTTACATGCTAGTACTCATGGAAAACCAAGTTAATAGTAAACGCCACCCATGGAGTGTGACATCCTAACGCTAGCAGATGGCTGATGTGTTACTGCTGTGATGGAGATCGGGAATTCATGGTGGTTTAGTGACTCTTGAGGATGGTTACATCAGTAAAATACTTGGATTCTGTGCATCTTACTTCATTCTGAAAGACATCCTTGTTAACAACTTTATCGTTTTAACAATCGTTTCGTTCTTTCTGTCTGGTGACTCAACAGTAAGGACTGTTTTCATGGGCTGAATGGACTGTGAAGTTCAGTAATAAAAAACGGGTTGTGATGCAGCAAGTTTTCTTTCTGTGATTTCATGCAAAAGCATGTTGAAGCAGAACAGCTGAGACTATAGAATCATAGAAACGTTTGGGTTGGAAGGACCCTTGAAGCTCACCTCATTCCAACCCCCCGCCATGGGCAGGGACACCTTCCATTAGCCCAGGTTGCTCAGAGCCCCATCCAGCCCGGCCCTGAACGCTGCCAGGGACGGGGCAGCCACCGCTGTACTTGGGGACACGGGGACATTGAGCACCCAGGCGAGTTTGTCCCGGGCGGAGCCGCGCCTGCACCGCCAGCTCTGCTCCGCGCGGGGGCGGGCTCCGCGGGGGGGGCGCAACGGTCACGCGTGGCGCTGTCCCCGCCCCCTCCCGCAGGACGCTCTTCTGATTGGCGGGCGCGCTCCGAGCGCCGCTCTCTCATTGGCGGGACGGGACTTCCGTTGGGTTTGAAATCGTGTGGCGGCGGCGGAGGGGCTGCGGTTGGCGGTGGGTGCAGCGCGCGCTGTCTCAGCTGAGCGCCCTCAGGGCTCGTCCCGGGAGCTGCCGGCAGGTACGGGGGCTTGGGGACCCCGCTGGAAGGTGGTGTGAGGCTGGGGCGAAATGTTTAGTATCCCTTTGTGAGGTTGGGTGCTGCAGGGGGCTCAGTGACCCCTCTGTGAGCGGGGCGGGGACGGGCTCGGGGAAGTTCGGGCTCTGTAAGCGCTTGAGTTGGTGTGCGGCTGGGAGGGGCTGTGTCGGGACTTCTTAGTGAGATTGGAGGGCTCGGGGACCGCTCTGGGGACTTGAGGTGCTATGGGGGTGAACTGTGGGGCCCCTTTGGGGGCTTGGGGTTTGGGGGCCGGACCTTGAACCAGGAGTGCTGGGGCAGGGGCGCTCTGGGGTTGCTCTGTGAGTTTGGGGGGAGGCTTGAGGAGGTTTGAGTTTGATGGGGGGGCTGACTAAGGACCCCTTAGTGAGCTTAGGGTGGTGTGGTGGTTGGGTGATTTTAGTGATATTTGTGCTTGGGACCGGGGATACCTTCTTGTCTAGGGGTGTCGGGGCACTTCTGTGAGCTCCAGATTAAGACATTTGGGGGTTCTGTCAGTTTAAGGATGAAAAGAAGGCAGGAACTTGGGGGTAATGGCAGGAGCTCAAGGGTGGAGCTCAAGTGCTCCGCCCCGCTGAAGTCGGGAGTGAGGTGATTTTGGGAATATCTTTGTGTGTGTTTTCAGAGTGATGTGGGATTGATTGGGAGCCCGGGTTAGTCAGGAATAAAGAAGGACTGAAGCAGGGTTGGGTTTTGGGTGTTTTGGTTTTTTTTTTTGGTTTTTTTTTTTTTTTTTTGGGTGCATTAACACATTAAAATAATCAGAACNTAACTTAAAACACGTCTCAGTGCCCTGATGGGCAGGGAAGGAGCTCCTGAAAAGCCTTTGCCGGCCTTGCTGCTCCTCCCCTGCAGTCAGGAGAAGGTGATTATGAGAGAGTTGCTTCTCAGGAGAGTGTTTATTTGTTCTGAAGTGAGATATTTGTACTAAAATAAATATTTATATATCAGTCAGCTATGTGTCAGTTTGTATGGAAATATTCACAGCACGTACCAGTTTGCTTTGCCACGAACGCGTGCTCTGCATCTCGGCTGCTGAAGGAGTTCAGAAGGATAATTAAGTAGAAAAATTCCATCTCTGCCCTGCACGTTCAGTGGCTTTTCAGGCATTTGAGACCACGTTGGCGTTTTGGATATTGTGTCCCGGTATTTGTTAAACAATAGGTTAGATTAAAGCATGACATGTCATTGAATTTATGTTGATTCTTAACTGTAGAATGGCAGGTTGTTGTGTCTGCCCACATAAATATTCTTGTAAAATGGGGAGCATTTTCATTTTTGTGACCTTTGACACATCCATGGAAAAGTTTGGGTTGAAAGGGACCTTGAATATTATCTAGTTCCAGCCTCCCTCACAGGGAGAGGACCTCCCGGGGACATGGACACCTTCCAATAGACCACGTTGCTCCAAGCCCCATCTAGCCTGGCCTTGAGCTTTGTTTTGCTCTAGTGGGAAAACCTGCTGCCGTTCTTAATGCTTGTGTGCCTTGGATGTGCTGACCACTTTAAACAAAGATATGAATAAGGCCACGCTTTCCCTTTCAGTTTATCACAGCTACTAGCTAACGAATTTGTGGAATATAATTTAGATCAAATCTTGACTGCAAATTTTTAAAATAAAATGATTCATTACTTTTAATATGTTAATCCTAGGAAGAAATCTGATTTTTAGATTTAATATCTAAAGTGGTATATGTATATGGTGTCAATTTATTTAGTGTAGCAATGGTGCACAAGTAGCTCAGTGACAAAGCTGAAAAAGTCTCCAAACAAACCTTCCCTACTTATGGAGCTTGTTTTAGAAGGTGTTGACAACTTTACCATGTCCCAGGCTTATTTCTAAAGTAATTACAGTAAAAAATACAGTTTGTAAAGATTCACTTCATCTGTTGTTTCAATTTTAGTTTGGAATAAAGGAAAGCAATGAAGTTCACTTCAAGTTCTACGAGTGGTTAATGTAAAAATACTTAATACAAAAAATAACCTGAAGCATTAACATGATGAATAAAGAAGGAATGAAGAAATAGCTAATATTGGCGTGCTTTGCATGCCATTGCTTCTGCAGCTATTGTTTGCATTCCATTGCTGATTAAAAGTGCTGCTGTCAGGCTTGCAGACAAAGCAGCTGAGTTCTGTGGAGAGTAGGAAGCAAATTTTCCCATAAGGATTGATGTAGGAGTGGAGAAATGTTTGGAGGCTTATGTACAGAGAGATTTAAATACATAGGGGCAAGGAGATTGAAAACATGACTTAAAATTATCTTCCTCATCTGATTTTCTAGATTAATCCTGAATAGATGATGGAAAAACAGGCTAAGGATTACATGTTTGGTCAAATCAAGTGCTTGAGATCAGTTACAATGGCTACACATTGCAGAAAGCCAATGTCTCTTCCACTTGATACTGGTTGTCTTGCACAGGTGATAAAAGATAATACATCACCTCTTATGAAATAAATGGCTTTGATAGCAGTTTTTCAGATAAATAACTGCACTTGTCAGGTGTTATCCTTCATGGACAGTGGTTATGCTTAGATCTTCCTTGCCTTACCTTCTGTCTGTCTCTTTTTTTTTTCTAAAGCAGCTGTGCATCACTGAGTGTTAGCGTTAAACCTTTAAGAACAGCAAAGGCTCCAAAGGGAATAAAAAGCAGGCAGAGTTCAAGTACATACAGTATGGTGGCTTGACTGGTGTATTTATTTCTAATTTATTTTCATCTTTAATCTCAGTTGCAGCCCAAGTTTTAGCTTCAAGTCCTTCACACTAGTACAATTAGATCAGTATTTAACAATCTGCTAAAGCTTGTGCATGTCCAGTGTAAGAACAGTATTTCAGAATTACCTTTCTAATGATGATTTTTCTCAGATTTGCATGCCAATAATGTCTATGCTGCAACAGATTGCTAAGTACTACGTGCTTTACAAGAGCAGCATATGCTCAGACAGTGCAGGAAAGGCTAATTTGATCCAGGACTCTGATCCCAAACACACCCTAACAAACCAGATTTGTTTCTGCTGTTTGCTGGTGTACAATGTAGTAATGAGACCATGTGAGTAAACAGAGAGATGATTGTCATCTGTCTCATCTGCCCCTTGCAGGAGCAGTTGTGTTGCTTAGCTGGATGCCCTGTTACAGGAGACACGTATGTCACTGGCTGAAGGGGTTGGGAGGTGACAGAGCTCCCTTTAAAGGACAGGGAGCTTAATTAGTAAGGCTAGAATGTGAGCTCTGGAAGGCATAATACCAACAATTAGCTTCTTAAGCCCCTACCAAAAGCAGAGGGGCTGTGCACTGCTGCTTTTGGATACTTCAGAGCCTTCTGAGATAGATCTTTCCCCGTGAAGACTTTCCATGCTTCCAACTTTCCCTTTGAAGCTGTTAGTCCTGGCTAGTCAGTGCCAGGCTGCCAACTTCTTCCATTATCTCAAAGTGCATCTGGCTGACCACACCCTCTCATTCATGCTGTGGTGCTGTGTGTGTTGATGTTCTAGAATGAGTCTGCAGATTTTAAATGCAGAAAATGGAGAAAATGGAGGAAGCCTTAAGGATGATTTGACAGCGGAAGACTGTGGCTTTTTCTTTGCACCACCGGAACCTACAGGGAGACCTTCTATTCTTCGCTTGTCCCAGAAAGAAAACTTGCCTCCAAAAAATGTGGGAAAAGTGATGAAGGTAAACTTTTGGTTTTGTATTATTTTTATTCTTTCTCCTTCTATGATCTCTGCTACTGAATGCATGTGCTATTTGGTGCTTGAAAAATACTGTGCTCATGTTTTTCCTTTTTCTTTCCCCCCTACCCCTTTCTTAAAGGTAACCTTTCAAACTCCTCAAAGAGATCCTCACACTCGAAAAATCCTGAGTCCTGCTATGACAGACAAACTTCAGACTGCTTTTGCACTTGACGATTGCCGTGAAGATGTGGCAGATGATGTTTTCTTTGCACCCTCTGATGCTGAGTGAGTAGTGGATCCACTGCTTGCTGTGTAACCCATGTGGGATGTGCTCAAGTTAACTTCCCTTTTTTAAACCTGTATAGTTAAAGTATGACTTTCTATTCTATAACAAGACAAACTGTGCAAGAGGACCAAAATTAATACTGACCAATGCATGAACTTTTTCAAAGATAACTGTCATTACTTTTAAGAAAATTTTATCTTGATTGTAATATTAATTATTGAATTTTATTTCTAACTCCTCTGTAACTGATTTCATTAAGGTAACTTATGGTATGGATAAATAGCTTAAGAAGAGATACTGTGGGAAACAGTTTTGTATTCTCTACTTGATGTAAGGTTTTCATGTGAGAATACAACTACTCTGGAGCTAAGCCTTAAAATATCTTATCTTGTATGTTAAGCACTGTTGTATCTTGATGAGTAAAATCTAAAGAGATAAATCTTCTGAAGGGTTAGCTTGAATTGACACCTTGAGTCAGGGAGTATAAAGATTTTCTTTAATCTAGCAGCACAAAGTGAATATAACATCAGTCACAAGTGTAAACATGTTTGTGCCTTTATAGTCTAGCAGCTTGAGTCTCAAACTGGCACAAAGCAGCTGGTTGTAGAAGAGCATAAAATCTGTAATGTTTCAATTTGGGGATGCCGTGACAATATTAAATGCATATTTTGTTACTGCCTTTTAGCCCCCCCTTTAAACTAATATAGACATCTGACACCTGTAATTCCCACCAGCAAGAAGTCTCAAGTCTTAGTTTTGCCTTCTGTAAGCAAATACACCCTTTTGATTGTTTTTAACTACCGAATACTTTCATTTGATCCCTGTTTTTGTTGTTGGGAGGGGGAGAAAGGGAAAAAGGTGGCAATACTTTAATGTTCTTTAAGTGTATAAATTCGCTTCAACTGTTTATTTCCATGTACAGTCTAGTTCAGAAAGCCATTTCTGAACTAACCACCACAATTAAATAATGTAATGGTATTTATGCCCCAAACTCATTGCTTGCACAAATAAACAAAGATTTAGTACATATAAAGTTCAAGTGAGTTTAAAGGATCAGCACTGAATTGTTTTAGTTAGGGCACGATTGTATCAATGCACTGCTTGTACTGAACGTGTCCTTTTCAGTTTTAAAATGTGGGGATTTGTTTGTAGCAAATTAGTGAAAGGGCTCCATGTTACTGAACGCGGGTCACTTTTGACTCATCACAAGCAATTGACGATCCAAGCAGGTGTCTCGCTCCTGACTGGCATTTATTAGGTTAAACACTGAAGGGAGAGTGGGAGGGACCGAGTAGTCGCAGCCTGGGGCTGAGCTATTGCCGGGAAGAGGTGCTCAAACCGGGTGAGAAGAACTTCTTCAGCTCTTATCTCCCGCCTCTGCTTTCGAGTTTATCAAAGTGGAGCTTTTAGTGAGTGGCTTTTAATCATGTTCTGTTCTGCAGCAGATAAGGATGGCACATAGAAATAATAACTTTATGGAGGGACAAAACAATGGGAGGAAATCCTCTTTCAGGAAGTAATGGCTTAACTCTCTGTAGTCTGAGGCTAAGCTTTCAGAAGTTGTTTAGAGTTTGGGGGAAATAAAGTGGAGAGCAATAACTTGTAGAATTCTCAGCAACAATGAGTACACATACTCTTTAACCTCTGTCTTTTGCTAGAAAACCTTAACCATTCTCTTACTGGAAAAGTGTTTTCTTGTGTATCACTCTGCTCCTCAGATCTGCTGTTGTACAGGATTAGAGTGCCTGAAGTCCAGGTTCTGTTTTCATATGTAGGCCCTCAAAAATCAAATGCTGGTGCATACTTTCAGGGGGGAAAATATTTGCCAGAATGCTCAGACAAAGTAATGACTAGTGTGGGGGAACCTGAATCATGACTTGGTTTGGTCCCAGACTTGAGTCTGTCATGACTCAGATGAATCTGCATGAAGATGATACCACAAGTTGTGCTTGTGTTTGTGCTGGTGATTGTCAATAACTCCTCCTAAGCAATGTGTGTTTCACTGCCTAGTGAAAGGGCAATGTCCAAATGCCGTGGTGAGTACAGCAGTCTCCAGGGATGACTGGCATAAGGTATGAAGGCTGTGTAGAACAGGTAGGTTAGGAACACTGGCTAACTTCAAGGCTTGATCTCCCTATGTTTCATGTGTACCAGAGCTCATAAGCCTTGACTGTTTAGGTGACAACTGAATTCTTGCTGTTACATTTTGCTGTCAGCTGTCTTAGTACAAAAAAAAAATAAAAGATTACTCTGACCATGCAAAGCTACTTGTGCAAATCTTTCTGAAGATAATTTCAAAGTATGCCTGTAAAGTAACTATGTAATCTTTTTTCTTTTTTAAATGTAGCACATGTCAACAAAAGACTGAAGCTGAAACAAACAATACACAAATGCCAGAGAAGGTCAGCGTGGCTCCTTACCCAGATGATGAGATGCCAGTGAAGAGTCGAGGTTCCTACAATCTTGATTTTGATAACTTAAATGACATCAATCCTTTTCAAAGTTCAGTACAGTTGCCTCATTCTCCTGGAAATCTGCAAAAGTCCCCTGTAAAAGTATCCAGCAGCCCTGAGAAAACTATTGAAAAAAGCAATGATTCTCTTCTGCAGGACGATGCAGCAACTTTTGCTTCAACCACAGCAAGAACAGAGTGTTTAAGTGAAGACAAGGCTCTCATCTCTGAAAAAGAGTCTGTGCTGAGTGAGCTGGAGTCTAACAAGCCCAAGCTGTCCCCTAAGCAAGCAATTGGTGACTCTGAGCAGGGTGTGAAGTCTGCTTCCACAGATGCAAGCCAAACTGATAATTCAGTGGTATTAGCAGAGGCACCTACACCTCCTGTACAGTCACCTGGCAACTTAGGTCCCAGTAGTTCTGATGTAAGTAACTCTTTTAAAACTGGGGAATCAAGGCTTCAAAATGTTTCAGTAGCAGAAAAAGTCTCTGCACAAGAGTCAAAGCCTGAGGAAGAGCTGGGTGTCTCCAAAGGAAAACCTGCAGAAAAGCCTGATGTCACCAAGGCTGGACCAGTAAAACTGGAATTTGACTTTGATAATACCACTGCTAGAAAACCACCTCCTAAGAAACTAGGTAAAAGACCTGGAATTAAGCCACCTTCTAAAAAAATTCCTATTACAAAAGCAAAACCGGAGAACACTGAAGTGCAAAATAAAAGTAATGTGGAGGATGAAATCCCTATTCCTAAAGCATCTTATAAATTTGACTGGGACAAACTTGATGATCCAAACTTTAATCCGTTTGGAGGAGGCTCTAAAATTTCCACCTCACCCAAGCGGTCTAAACCCAGCCCTCAGAAAGTTCACCTGCCAGAGGAACAGCAGAGTACCTCACCAAGAAGGGAACCTCTTCCAGTGGAGCAGGATAGCAGACCAAGTACCTGTGAAACTCCTGAGAAAGAAGAACCCAAAAATCTGTAAGTGAATCTGTAGCTGAATGCAGAAGCACCTTGAATTCATGTGAGGAGAGTTAGATAGTATCTCAAACTAGTCCATTCCTACTTCTTAGACTGCATCCCTCCCAGGTTGACAGTCTGTCATAATCTATAACACAATTATGTTGCAACAGCAAAGATCTTAGTTGGGGAAACTCCTGAGATTACTAGCTTTAGGCAAAAGGTGTTCTTAAGTCTGGGGGAATGGGAGAGAGCAGGCTTAGGTGGAAGGAGCGTTGTTCAAATGGTGCTTTCCCCACTTCTCCAAGATTAAAGTGTGGAGAGTCAGGTGACTGCTACTGTCTTTAAATAAAACAGGGAAGTAGGCAGCAGTGTTGTGCATGGTGCAGCATGGAAAGGGATCAGGCAGTTTTGTTCTCTGCTGAACTCTGAGTTGCTGTTTCTTCCCTGCATGTTTTTTGTATCTAAATGCTATCTCCAATAAAAAGACCTGGCTTTGAAGCTGCATTTTTTGGCAGCACACAGACTTCTTATTTGAGGATGGAATATGTTACCTTTCCTAGAAAGTCTAGTTATTAATGTTACTACAGACAGTCAGGTGCTTGCTAGAACTAGACTGGCACAAATTGTTCATTTGACAGAAATGTTTGCACTCTTGCTCTCTGTGTGACATGATCAGTTACTGTTTACCAAGGTGAAAAGTTTACCAAGTTTACTTTACCAACACAAGTGGAGTATTGCACTTCTCTAATGAAGTTCACACCAATAATCACAGCATTGCCTTGGAAAGAGGAGCAGGCTGCTTGTAATTCTGTTCTTAATTCAACAAGGAGCCTATCTTTAACTTAAAAAAAACAATGAGCCTAACAAATGGAAATAAGAGAGCAGTGTTAAGTGAATAGAAATAAGTGATGCTGCTGTGACTTTCTGCTTCCCAGGAAACACTGCTTCTCATGGAGGGAGAGCTCTCTGTCACCTAAGCTGTCACCAGGCTAGACAGTAAATTTGCATCCCCACCCTCTGTAAAGCTTCCTGTGCTGTGGCAGTAGAATGTCTCAAAGTTCAGTTCATCTGGTAATACAGAATTTGAACTGTGTGACTTAAATATTGATTTTTTTATTTTCCTTTTTTATTCTGTTTTCTTTAGTGAAATTGTTGAGGAGAATGTAGTAGAAGACATGCCAAAAGCTCAAGAAGAGAAGCCAGGAATTCAAGCAGAAGCTGAACTTCCAGGAAAAAGAGAAGTGGTAAGGTATAGGAAAGATAGCCAGTTCTCAACAAGTTATTCCATGAAACAGAGTTCTCTGACTTAATGACTTAATCTTGTGAAACCTATTTTTGGTATTTTGTCTAAGAATTAGTGGGTTTATGCATCTCCAGCAGCTGTAGAAGGAATGTCAGCAGTGCAGACCTGTGGTTTGAAGGTAACATCAGAGGCAGCCAAATTGGTGCCTTGGTATTAATATCTTTTTTGATCAGCAGTTGCGTATAAGGACAAACATAAAGGTGTGGACTCTAGAAAAGTGGCTCCTGAGCTGTGCTCAGTGTTGGCAGTTTAATTTTTAGGCCTGTGAATTCTTGTTTTATTATATTGGCTGTCCAGTTGGTTTATGGCAAACCAGTTTCATCATTAAAGTGATTTTCATTGCATTTTAAAATAATTATTTTAGCAATTAAAAGGATTTTGTTTTTCTCATCAGGAGAAGCAAATGAGCCCATCTAAAATGTCTCCAGCTAATGTTGCCCCCTCTCAAGATAATTTAGTTTCCACTGGCAGTGGAAAAAAGTCAATATCTGCAGAAGAAATTAAACCTAGTTCCCCTGGAATTGAAGTAACAGCAGATGAGACAGCTAATGCTGAGCCTGAAGAGCTCTTCAGACCATCATCAGAAGGTAGGGGCATTTCTTTTAAACAGACTGAAAATGTATTGTTTCAATAATGTATATGGGTATTTTTCTTCTTAGGTTTTATTATGGATTCTAGTTTTTTTCTCTCTTTCTGCTCTTCTGAAAGGACTCCAGAACCCACAATGACTAGCAGTGCTGTGAAATGTATTTAAGGCTATTTCTAACTTCCTCTGGTTTAAGCTAAATTCAAAAAGCTGGCTATTAGAATTCAGCAGCCTGTAAGGATAGAATTTAGGCTGGTACAGAAACTCTCTTTTTAGAGTTTCAGTGGCAGTTTCTGTGCTGAAAAAATGGCTCCCTTAAAATAATTTCTGGTGTTAGAGACTTTGTAAATTGACAGCTCAAGAGCTATACAGCTGTGTGTTGGAGTCTTGTAGGTTACTGCAGGCCTTAGCACTACTTGTTTCCTATTGCAGTGTGAATGAGCTTCCTGACAAGCATGCTTGTCTTGAGAGCTTCCTACATAGCTGTGACTTAACCAGTTGGAAGGGTTATTCCTGGTAGGAGCATTGTGTGGAAGGATGAGCAAATGGTTTGACTGCAGTGCAATCTGTCACTTACCTTCATACTGGAGTGGAATCACTGTATTGAGAAATGGTTATAACTTCATCCTTCAAATATGAGCTGTGTGCTGATTTTAATGGTGATATTGACAATCTTGCTCTTTCATGTGGCATTGTGTGTAACAGAATATCTGTGTGTGTGTGTCACTTTAACCATAGAACAACAGAAGTTTTTCAACTGTGTGTTAAATCCTACGTAGTCCTACAAGCACTTGGGAACAAAGGGAAGTTGTAAGCTTGCATAGCTTAGAAATCTTTGCTTTTTTCAGGTCTGGCTAGAAAGACAGTATTTTTAACCAATGAAGAGCTAGAAGGCATGAGAATGAGAGCAGGATTTTATTTGCTTTATACATGTGTTTGTTTCTGTCTGTGGTAGGACAGTTTGGTAGTATTGTATCTTCATTGTATTGTTTCCTCATTTTTCAGTTTTTGGAACGGGCATAGACTATCTGGAACAGTTTGGGTCTTCATCAGTAAGTATGACATTAAGTGTTTTGTTTGCCTTCCTGGCAGTGTGGAAAGCAAAGAAGAAAGTGTCAAGCCTTAAATGTTTTCATGATTTAACTTCACTTTGAATTGTCCACAGAAATTGTCATCTATTCCAAGGGAATGTGATGACAAGGCTGGATAGGGGGGTGATGGTGCAAGGAAATGTAGTTATAAGCAATTCAACTAAAAATCAAAGGTCTATGGCTGTCAGAGTGCAGAGGTGTTACTTTTCTTTAATAGCAATGAAACTGAGGTGAATGATGTTTTCACTTCTGGCCAAAACTGTTAGAAGATGGCACTTCAAAAGTGCAGGATCATTGTTTCAAAAACAGTTTTTCTGAGCTCTTTTGCTTTATGGCCGGTCTCTAAGTGGGGTTTGTCATGTTTTAATCAGTTCAGCTTAGTTATTCTTACTCTGAACCCAAACAGGAGAATCTCTGAACTGTGAATGCACTGAATTGAAATTGTTTTAGTCATGCCGTTTTTGTCCTTACTGTTTTATGAGCAAGGAGAAAATGGCATACACTGCTTTTTCAGCTGATAGTATTCTCCTTCCCTCTCAGTGTATTCTGGTCTGGAATAGTTCATTAATGTTTGCCCTTTTGATTGTGTCTATGAGCAGACTGAGTTCTCTTGATATTACATAAGGACTTAAGCATGTGGGCACGGAGTTCTCTTATGTAATTTTCCTCCTGAGAACAGTGCTCTGGCCACTGAAGAATAAGCTCACCCACTCTTCAGAGGATTATTTGTGTGTGGGTGGGATGTGTGTGTTGCTCTCTGAAGCAGCAGATCTGCCAATTTATGCCTCTTTCCCCCCTTCAGTTCAAAGAATCAGCCTTGAGAAAACAGTCATTGTATTTGAAGTTTGACCCTCTGCTGAGAGACAGTCCAAGAAAACCAGTTTATGGTACTGTTGAATCAAGTGAGAGTATCATGACAGCTCCATCTCAGCCTGGGTAGGTATTGACTTAGTACATAAAATCAGAGTTGTTTAGCTTGGAAAAGACCTTTTAGATTATCAAGTCCAACAATTAACTCAGCACTGGGGACTCCACCACTAAACCGTGTCCTCAAGTGCAACATCCACACATGACTTCCCTGTTCCAGTGCTTGACCACTCTGTCAGTGAAGAAATTTCCCCTAATATCCAATCTAAACCTCCCCTGGTGCAATTTGAGGCTGTTTCATCCAGACTTGTTCCTTGGGAGAACAACCCCCATGTCACTACAAACTCCCCTCAGGTGGTTGTAGAGAGTGAGAGCCTCCTGCCCTGAGCCTCCTTTTTTCCAGGCTGAGCCTCTTCAGTTGCCCCTCATCAGACTTGTGCTCCAGATCCTTCCCTAGCTCTGTGCCCTTTTCTGGTGCTCCAGCACCTCAATGTCGTTATAGTGAGGTGCCTGAAACTGAACACAGGATTCAAGGTGTGGCTTCACCAGGGCTGGGTACAGGGGGACAGTCACTGCCCTGGCCCTGCTATTGCTGGTACAAGAGCTTTGCAAAGAAAGACAGCACTTGAATTTAATCGTGTTATGTTTGTTCATTTTTAGTCCTGTTGCTGATTTAAGTAACGTGCTTGAGGAAGCTGGAAAGCCTCTAGTGAGTCTTCAGAGTGAAGAAAAACCAAAAGGACTAGATCTTCTGGGGACATTTACAACTTCTGTAAGGGAGTCTGGAATGCTATCAGGTTTCATGTTGATAGTTTGGGAAGGGATAGCCTAGGTTCTGGATTTAAGATTTATGCAGATATTTTAGAGATTGCAGAATGTGATAAATGTTTATTTAAATGGCTATTTTAAGTTAGGTTGGATGCTCATTTATATCAAAGTTGAACTTTGTGATGAACATTTTCCTAAGTATTAAAAGTATTTTTTGTGGAAACTGATGCAATTGCACATGGTCTAAGGGAATTTGAGCTGTTTTTAAGAATGCTCTAGTCAAGCAATCTTTTTTTATGCAAGTCAAGCTACAAAAGACAAGCTTTGTATTGTAATTGCATTAGTGGGATGAAAAGCACTTAGGTTAAACTGAATGCTCTTGCAGCTATGGTTTGTAGTTTGAACGGATCTGCCCACAGCAGCTCATCCTGAAATGGTCTCTCTTTCACTTGTGAGGAACAGCATGGTGTCATCTGCTTTGTTTCTGATAGCTGTTGTTGGTGGATAGCAGTCCTGGTTCTTACCTTGTAGGCATTTCTTAGAGCTATGTGGTCAACTTAGTTTTTTTTTTTTTTCTTTACAGGACACTGGTCCCCTAATTCCAGACTCCCTGAGTAGTGATGTTCCTCCAGTCCCTTTTGCTACTTCTACAAGCACTGCAGTGGATGCTATTATAGATGTGCTAAAATACAGCCAAAAAGACATGGATGCAGCTGTTGAACTGGTGAAGAGAGAGGTATGGTGGTCCTTCCAAAGCAGAGCTTGGCAAAACCTTGGAAGATCCTTTTGTTTGCATTATCTGGGATAAGTCTCTACTCTGCAGTTTTTTTTGTCATACTTGACATAAGTATCTTGTTATGAAAAGCTTGCTGTGGACTTGATGGGTGGTGTAGGTATAGAACTTTTTAGAGCTAACACTTAAGGGAATAGGACAAGCTTCATTATTAGTCAGGTTCTGCCTTAGATCTGGTCACTATCAGAAGGCACATGTTATCAGATGGGATAGTTAGGCTTTATATCAGTGATCTGGATGCTTCTTATTCAACAGGCAGGAAATATTTTCATGCCAATGGAGGAGAGTGACTTATGTAACTTCCCTAAAACAAGATAAAACTGTAGTGCCAGTTCAGTGCTATGATCAATTCTTTTCTTGTGGAACCTGAATACACAAGAGCATATCCAGCTAATAAAGGTGAGATCTGGAGCTCACTCCAGAGGAGAAGGACATTAGTGAAGGAGGGAAGAAGTAGTTGGTAAGATTTTAAGCCTGTTCTGTAATTACAGAAATTGCCTTTAAAAGCCCATCTGATATCTTGACTGATACAAAAAGATTTATATATCCCGTTGTTTCAACAATTTGAGTGCTTGATTGTTATGACTTCTGAGTTATGCAACCTTACTCTAACTAAGTAAGGTTATTTAATTAAACTCTAAATAATGCAAGAGGAGTATTTATGCAGAAATGTCCTTAAAGCTAATTGTATCACTTCAGCAAAAAATGGAGCTTTCAAAATTCCTGACTGCTGTACTGCAGGCAGTGGCATTAGGGACACCAAACAAACATGACCTCTGATTATTTGCTGCTTAAGTTATTTTGTTTTAGGGTACAGAGATAGTGGCTTTTCTAGTAAAATAGTAAAAAAGTAAAATAACTTTTACTTTCTGTCATTTAGGAGGTGACTTTCACTCAGCATATTGTCTAGTACAGGAAAATAAATGTGGGTTTGACAGAGGACAGCTTTTAGTGCATTGATCTAAAACTAAGAATCTGCATAATAGCAGGGAGTAAAGCTCGTAATATCTTAAAAATGCTGCTCTTTCATGTTGGAAAGAACTACTTTAAACCTGCAAACTCTGTTGTAGGTGTGATTGGATGACTCCAGGTGTGTCATTTAAATAAAAAGGCTGGAATTACAATATCAACCTGAAAAGGTTGATATTGTAATTAATTTGTAATGTAATTAATTAGAATAAATTTTAATTTTTTTTTCATCTGTGGAACAACTCAGGAGTAGGAGGCAAGTGAAAACCTCTTTTCCTTCTGAGCAAATACAGCACTTAGGAAAGCTTGCTTTTTTGGGGTCTACTGAACCCTGTTTGAATTTGCAGGTGCAAATTTCTAACATGTTTACATCTTCACATACTTTTGCTTTTGTGACATTTTTTTCCTAGCTTAGCTGTCACTACATCTCTTAATAGTTTGTACATTCTTTTTTCACTAGTGTCTTGCATCCTGTCACATGAAATATTGTAATATATTTAAATTTAGATGGCTCTAAAATAATGAAAAATCAGTGTATTACAGTTTACTATGTAGTTTTGTGACAAAACTAGCTGTAATCATGCGCTTTCTTTTTTTTTTAATTCCAAGTTATTTTATGTATTTTGAGCCTCTTGTCTTTGAAGGCCTCCCTCTTCTCTTTGAAGGCCTCCCACAGTGCAGTCAGCTCTGTCACAGATCTTAAACATAACTTTGTCCTGAGGTCTTTGTTATGGAGCTTGCACAAAGTGTTTAGCAAAGAGTATTTGTGCTGCTTAATTGTTACTGTGAGCTCTGCTTTAGTTTAGCTGATGTGAAATAAGGTATCATTATCCTCAAATGAATTAAGGCATCTTTTAATCCTCCCCCTTCCATGTTCCCTGATTTAGTGTTGAATATAAGTTACTGCAAACAGCAATTTGATCTTGAACAGGTTTCTGGTATTTGTTCTCTCATGTATTAACATTAGCAGGTTTGTGAAGTGCTTTTTTTTGTCTGCTCTGTAAATAAGAGGGAAATGTGTCACTGGAGAGAATGTTCCTTGGCCCCTTGTGTTCTCTCAGAAGTTACAGTTATCTACACAGACACTGAGTAAGAGTAGCCAAGAGGTTGGTTGGCTGAGTTGACTCTGATCTTGCCACTTGAAGAGATACTGGCAATGTGCTGGGTGTCATATATGCAAAATCTATGTATTAATCTAAATTTTTTTGAGTCAAGTTTGTAATTAAAGAATTCTGATTCTGTTAAGCAATTAGAACTTATTTCTCTCTCTGTATTAAGTTAAAAGTATACCAAACATGCCCTTCAGACTGTTTTTAGTATCAAATATTTTGTCTCTTTGTGCCAAAAGTAAAGGCTTACCTTTTCATCCTCAAAGGTTCAAGAGAAAGAGCTGGAGATTCAGAAATGGAATGAGAAGTATAATAAGCTTCATATGGAATACAAAGAAATGGGGTATGAATCTGTCCATACTTTTATATATACTTAGTTACTCCAGATGCTTTATCTAACTTACACTTTTCTTTTTCATGCTTTTTAGAAAAATAGTTGCTGAATTTGAACAGACAATAACACAAATTATGGGTAAGTTCCATATTTACAGTTTGAGTGCCTTGGGGGGACTCGGGCATACTTAGTCCAGAGTTATTGAATGAGCTTAGTACTCTTTTTACCTCTGACATGAATATTTCAAGTGCTTCCAGGATAAGTATAAGGTTTAAGACAAGGTAGACTAACAATTTTATGCCTATTCATACAAACATCATATCACTTGATAGGTAACGATGACTCTTTGAATCAGGCATGAACACAACTTCTTTTTCTCCACTGGAGTGTGAGCTGTTGGTTTATTAAAACTGGCAGATCCAGTTGTCAGCACTTTGTGTTTAATTGTGTTTACTGTCTGACATCATTTAAGTGGCAAGGTATCCCTAGAAGTTCTTGCTGGACAGATCTGGCCTTTTGCTTTAGTCAAGTTTGTGGCTTCAAAACTAGGGAAGACATCCAGTGAAGCTCTTGTATAGTTACTTTCTTAGCTCAAAGCTGAATTAGGCACATCCGTGCCAGCTCTTTTGTGCTCCTCTAAGGCCATGGGAAACATAGCTTGGGTGTGCTAACTCCAATCTCTTCTGAAAGTCTGCTGTGCTGGTCTGACTTGTTATCCCAGTCTCCTCCAGATCTTCCAGCTGTTGTGTATGTTTAATGAAAAATATTTTTCGATTTCTTGCTTCTATCACAACATTTGAGGCTCCTGTTACGGTAAACTTGAGTGGAGTATTTTGACTACAGTGCAGGAGAAAAAATGCTTTTGGCAAGCACATTGTCATGGTGTTTAATGGCCTTAATTCTGGTGTGAGGTAATATGTAACAAAGATACAAAGACTTCTTAAAAGCACAGACATGGTGTCTTTACAGGTGAGAGGCAATGTTATGAAGCCTATGTAAGGGGAAGAATTGGAGGCCTGGGGGTTATCTGTCTGTACTATGGAACTGGGTTTATGCTAAAGCAATAACTGTCATGGGTTAACTCCACTTCCTCTAGAGGATGCTCAGAAGCAGAAGGAGATTTCAAGGAAAGAAATACAGAAGCTGATGGAAGAGAAGCAGCAAGCTATTTCAGATCTGAACTCTATGGAGAAGTCCTTCTCTGAACTCTTCAAACGACTTGAAAAACAGAAAGATGCATTAGAGGGTTACCACAGAGTAAGATGATTTAATGCAAATAATATCCTTCCAAAATAAATGAGATTTAGTGGAGAGGAAATGGTGAAATTTCTAGAGCAGCCATTAATTAGGTAGTATAGGGACTACCTGTAAAACCAGGTGCTAAGTTGTTTATTTAAACATTATAAAAAGACTACTAACTTGTTGTATTTAGTGACCAACTTTAAATAAGATAATGATATCTTAGAAGGCAAAGTTTCTTTAAACAGAAGTGAGCTGTTTCTTGCTAGAGCACATCTTTTTTGTTAATCATAGAGATACTCTCATGGGACAGCTGCTGCATAAGAGCAGTTTGTTTCCCCTAAATCATAGTGAATGAATGCTTAAGAGGATGTGTAATTACAAATCAGAATAATAGGTTATTAGGTGCTCCCTACTAAGATGCTTGTGGGGTTTTTCTAAAGCTAAAGTCAAGCCTTTGTTCTGTAGCTTCTTCAGAGGGTGGAGGAAGGAAGCTAATGAGGAGTATAAACTATGGTTTCTTACTCATGAAATGCATAAAAATTGATTCAGTTGGTGCTTAGAAAAGTGCCTTCAGATTTTTTCATTCAATTGTCCTTTAATGTGCCTGTTTACTAAAACTCAGAAACTAGACCCTTAGGAATTTCATGGTAGTCTAGGTTTTAGAAACGGGCATAGTGTCTCTTACAACTTCAGTTTCTTCTTTGCTAACATGTCAGGCTTCCTTTATCTTGTGTCCCTTCCATCTCCATGCTAAATTCAGAAGCCCTTAGCACAGAGATAAACATCACTTGGAAACACACTTACTAAATTCAAGACCTACAATTAGTAGTGTCTTAGCAATTGTTTCAAACAGTTCCAACTTCCTACAATAGCTAATAAAATATGTTCATAGTGAGACTACCAAGGTCAGTTTCTTGCTGTTAGTGTTGGATTTGTTTACATCAGGGTCCAAAGCCTGAATCTTTCCATAGGTTCTTTGGAGAAGTTGGGTTTCTAGCTATTCTTGTGACAATTGCAACTTAGTGCAAAGCTGATTTTAAAAAAACTGGAGCAAAAGAAACAAAACCAATTAGTGACTGTCATTTTAGTGACCTTCTTTACTAGAGTTTGCTACTAAATAATGTATTGGGGGGAAAATATGGTGAATAAATGTTTGCAAAGTTAAGATAGTTGAAAGGAGGCATTTTAGTCCATGTAGGCCTGTGGGATTTCATAGTTGTTCCTGTTACTCCAGTAAGCAAAAATTGCCCTGCAGGTATAGTCAAATAACTCATTTGTCAAGTGGGGAGACTCTTCCATCTACTAGCTTAAACAGCTAACTGAACTTCTTTGGGTTTTGGGACAGAATGAAGAAGTTCTGAAGAAATGTGCAGAAGATTACTTGGCTAGAATTAAGAAAGAGGAGCAGAGATACCAGGCACTCAAAGCACATGCTGAAGAAAAGCTGCAGCAGTAAGTGCTATGTCAAGAAGCCAGGTACCAGGAATGACACACATAGTTTTCACAGTAGCTGCAGAATGTGGTTCAATAGTGTCAAAACTTGGCTTAAACATATTTCATTTGATCCAAAGTATAAGCATCTAGTGTGATTCTGTGAGAGGTTTGCCGTTTGTAAACACCATCTTGCACCTGTTTCAGAGCCAATGAGGAAATTGCCCAGGTTCGCAGCAAAGCAAAATCAGAGACTGCAGCACTTCAGGCCACTCTGCGCAAGGAGCAGATGAGGATCCAGTCTTTAGAGAGGAGCCTTGAACAAAAGGTCAGTGACAACCCTGTGGGTGAGTCTCCTCAAGCTATTCCCTTAGACTAGGTTAAGTCCTTAAGGGATAATACTCCCTTGTATCAGGGCTAGGAGGAGCCTTCCTAACTCTGCTGGTTTTGATGGCTGCTGTCCTGGCAGGCTTTGGGAAATTGGCATTGAGATCTAAGACACAACTGTCATGTCAGGATTTGTCTGTATGTTTAGATATTTTTGAACCACAAGGTTCATTTCCAAACCAATCTGGGCTTGTGTGTCAGGAGGGTGCCAGAACTACTGAAGGAGGTGGTGATTAACAGTTACACATGATGCAGAGCAGAATCTGGGAGTAAATTTGAATAACTGTCTGGATTAGCTTGTTCATGAACATGACTTGTAAGCTGTTAGCACATATTTAACTGTGTGTGACTCAAGTTTTCAATGTTGTTCAGGCCATTAATCCTTGTACTTTATATTGTTTCATATTGCATAGGTAAGGTCTTAGACTGTTTTGTAAAGGCATATCCTTTGTTGGAACCCTTCAAAGGAATAAACTTTTTGAAGATTAAAAGTCACTGCTGGAAATGCATGCCGTTAATTTTACTGCATCGTTGCTGCTGCCAGTATTGAAGACTGAAACTGATAATGCTGACAGATTCCTATTATGGGAAAAACCCATATTTGTGAGTCTTCAGGTTTATGGCTGAAGTTTGCATAGCAGAGGAAACAGGAGGCTTATAACTGGAGAGATGATACAAGCCATTTAACACACAGCTAGGTTTGGTCTTGTCACAAATACAGTAACACTTTAAGAGTTCTTATTAAAATGGTTTAACTGTCCATAAGGGATTCTACAAACTGGAAATTGTCACATGTCAGTAAAAGTATCAAAGCATCATTTTACGGAGTCTGTCTTGTGAAGATTAAAGTCTAAATTGTCCATGTCTTGAATTTTGGTGTACCCAACAAAGGCTGAGTCCCAAAAGTCTTGTTTCCCTGGATCAGTTGGTCTCCATATATTATGGGAATGTCTGTGGAAGAAGCAGAAACAGTATAGTGGATTCTGGCTCATTTCCTGAGGCTCCTAAGGATATCATGTGACCTCTGGCATAGTAGACTGTTCTTTATATTAAATTTACATGGGCCACCATCATGGAAATGAACTTTCTAATGCATGTACTGGCAAACAGGACTTATTGCAACTCGGGTTGTAACGTAGTTTGGACATACCTGAAATTCTTTTTTTTCTTCCACAGACTAAAGAAAATGATGAATTAACGAAAATCTGTGATGACTTGATCTTGAAGATGGAAAAAAATTGATATCTTAACTGTCTTGTAAATATGTTTATTTTCTCTGACTTGCTGTCTTGTGTGTTCACTCATTTTTTTATGTATGTGGGGAAAAAATAAAATTCTTGATTCACACTTGTCTTCCATATTATTGGCTGTGTCTTTTGTAGGAAACATCTATTAAGTTCAATTGCTGCTTGCAGTAAGTAACAATGTCTTTCACAGCATTTTCACACATTGCTCAAAGGAAAAACTTTTAATCAGTGTATCTTCAGTCTGTTCCCTGTGTAAGAACTTCAAAGTTCTATACTCTTGACCTGGCTTTGCTGGGGAGGGTTGCCATGGGTATTTACTCTATTTTGCACTTGCTGCTCTCTCACTTAGATCAAGGCATTCCAGAGTTACAAGACTGAAGTAAAACTGAACCTGCACAAGTGTTATGAAGTATTTAGTAATGTAAAAAGATTTGGACCTTAACTTTGGCTTTGGTTTGTAGGTGTGGGGTTTTATTATTATTAAGAGAAGCTGGAGTGATGTTTTTGCAGGTAAGCTAAGCAGAGGATTTAATGGCAGGACCGATTGCTGCTCTCTTTATAGTCAATAGTGTCAGACAGACTAATGACACAGAAAACCCCAGAGAAAATCTTCAGTTACTCTCCCTGGCCTTGCCTGTGATGGAGAGCCCAGAGAGCCCTGGGCTGCAGGTCACAGGCCATGATGAAGTCAGCTCTGGGCAATAGCAGACATCTTGGATAAGCTGTTATTACCTAACAGCAGCAGGACTGTCTCAGTGCAAGCTACAACTTTTGATTTCTAAAATTACTTGGGAGGTTATCCCCTCACTTCCCTGACTTGTAGATCTTCAGAAGGGCTGTTCCTGCTGAGTGTGCTGAGCTGCATTTGGAGCCCTTCCTCTTAAATCAGGGTAGTCTGCCTGGGCAGGTAAAAAATGAGCAGCAGTGCTTTCAACTCCAGAGTCAACTCCTGTGAGGCAGCTGCTGCTCAGTGCAGGAACACCTTAGAGATCAAAGCTAGTTAATCAACATGCTTTAGGTTTGTGATTTGTGGGGTTTTCTTTGTGATTTCTTCACTGCTGTCAGAGTGGCAGCAGTGGCAATGATATTAAATGCCTGGCTCTTGTAGAAGTTGTGCTGTATTTTTTAGCTTATAGCTTAGGAAAGTGGTAGGTGGAAGAAATAGCCATAAAAGAATGTACAAAACCCAAGTTCACTATCCCCTGCTTCAACTTCAGATTGTAGTGCTCCCTTGAGATGTTCCTTTGCAAATGAACAACCATACTGAGGAGAAATATTGTACTTGGTCTAATTTGGGAAATGTAGTTATGGAGAAATATTTTTTTTTTCCCCCACTAGATTTGCAATGAAATTGTTTGAAAGGGACATCAAAAATCACCTCATTCCAGCCCTGGTCATGGGCAGGGACACCTTCCATGAGACCAGGTTGCTTGGAGCCCCATCCAGCCTGGCCTTGAACACTTCCAGGGATGGGTTATCCACATCTGGGCAACACAGAAGGCTGGCACTGAAGTTGCTGCTACTATTAGGCCACAATTAGCAAGGGTTCAGCATTCAGTCCCAGAGGCCAGAGCTGTGCTCTGCTCCCTGGTGTTGGACCATCGCTGGTGTGATGAGCCAGACTGCTCTGGGGGAAAGCGCAGTGATTGGTGGAAGCTGCTGTTTTACAATAGATCAATGTGTTGTGCAGGTTCACTTGGTGCATTGTGCATAAAAAGAGGGGTAGCAAAGGGCAGAGCCTTTCAGGGATATTTGTTAGGGATAAGCCTGCAATCCTAAATATTTCCACAAGATGTAGCTGCTGCTCTTTGAGATAGGCTTTCTTCAGCACGTTGCAGAGCTGGAGGTTGTCCCTCTTCTCGAGTTGTGCTTAATGCTAGCAAGACAATTGTTTTTATGGTTTTCTCTTGAAATAGATAAAGAGATCCACAGTGATGTATGATAAATAGTAAACTGTAAATAGTGACAGTGCCCTCTGGAGCTCTTGTGCTACAGGTGCCAAAGCATTACACCACTTGTGTGCACCTTTAGGAAACTGCTGCAGCAGGAAGCACTGGGCTCTTCCTTACTTTCCCTGTGTTCTTTCAGGGTAAAATGACTTTCTACTCTTCCCCCTGGCTTTTTATTATTTATGCAGAATGTCTCTGGTCCAGTTTGCTGGGTGAAGTGAGGGGACACTTAAAACATATTTTGTTATTTCTTGAATATAGCAGCTGTACAGACACCACCACCCTCAGTGTGTTGATGGAGGTGAATACAGAAGGCCAGTAGAGACCAGCATGCCAGATGCAGGTGTAAGGGTTGTTTTGGTGCCTGAAAGTTCTTGTCTGATCCCAAAGGTTTTATTAAGAATTACACTTTGTGTGCCTACTTACTACCTGATGGTATTAAATACTGGAAATTGCCACATTCCTACTGTAATCTGTGACCCCTGCCTGGGAAATTTGCCTGGGGCCCTCTTGTTTGCTGCCTGTGTCAGTACCTACAAGAAAGCTGACAGTACATGGAAACCAGTGCTTGAATGGGGATGGCTATGAAATGGCAGGGCACTGAGCACAATGAGTGAGCACCTTGTGTGTGTATGAGCCCCTGAGGCTTAACTTCAGTGCATTGCCTTGGATAACTATTTTATCCCCAAAGGCTGGGGGGCAGTGAAGGCCTCTGCATCTTAAACTGCTCAGAAAAGATGGTCGATTTTTTCTCTGCAGGTGCAATGTGTAACTTCACACTCACACCATCTGTAAGAATTTGGTATATTTCCTACCCGAAAGCATCATTTAACTGTTGCCTTCCTTATTTAAAGAGTTGTTCTTGTTATTATCCTAGTGCTGGACAGTCCCCTCAGAACTCACTTTTATGGTGTACAATGGAGGTGCTTAAATACGTATTAGTCAACTTGCCTGAACTGTTGTGTGGAAAATACACATGGGTTTCAGCAGGATTAGTTAGTGTTTGCTTACTAAGATAAGAATTAAGCTATCTTGTTTTTTGCATTATTGCCATTTACTTACTGATGTGAACTGCCTGCTCTGCAAGCAGGTTATGGGATGGAAAAGTGATACTAGGTGCCTCTGCCCATTTAGTTTTATTTATTACTTATATGAAAAATTGTCAGGTGCTGTACAAACAGAGGATGACAGCTCCTGCTCCAGACAGCCTGTTTCCAGTTGAAATACTTGGGAGGATGTATTTTATCTCAGAGCTGATTAAGCTGGAGCAAAGGTACTGAACCTTCTTCCCAGCCATTTCCACTCCTGTTCCACCAAAACCAAATTTCAGCAGAATGTTCATCATGGTCCAAGCACAGACTTTAGTCTCTTGCACAATTAAAGACTGCTGTTCAGAAATTGTGGCTTAAACCTCTTTGGAGTCAGGGAATCTCTCCAGATTGATCCTAGAGTCAGTGGGTTGTATGTTGACCAATTTTCCAGTCCTATTGTGCAGTTTTGACAGCAGAGAGTATGTAAAGAAACATCACAGTTTGACATGAGGGAATTTCAGGAGTCACCTTGGTGTGAAATTGAAACCAGGCAAGGGCTGAATCAAACTCTGACTTCAGCTGGACTTCTAAACATGCAGCTTCACTTCTTAGATTGCAAGTGTCACCTCCAAAACAAGTATTTTTCTCCTCCCTGTTGTAAAAATTAAAACACAGAAGAAAATCAGAGAAATAATGAACAGTCTCCTTTTTTTACTCAGTTTGGAGGATGAATTTATTTTGAATTTATTACCTATCTTAAAGCAGAAAAGGGAAGTTAGTACTAGTTTTCCATTAGAAAACAAATGGTAAAATCATTTAATTTCAGCATGCTATCTTTGGCTGTATGAGGAGCTCTCCATCTCTTTAAAAGTCATTAGATCATGACATGACTAATCCTTTTATGGTTTTGAAAGATCTGTGTGGTTTGACTTTGACAAATGGATCAGTCACAACATCTACTTTCTTACAGATTTCTTTTCCTCTCCAGCACATCTAATACAGACAAACTAAATCCTCTGTATTGGTCACAAGGAAGGCAGTTCCTTATGAGTTTTGTCCTTTTTTTGATGATAGTGCATGTAAAATTAACAGCAATTTACATCAGCTATTTGCTTTTCAGCTCCTGCTACCAGATTTTTGCTGGTGATGTCTTTGCTGTTTGAAAGTTTCTCTTGTAGTTTGCAGACAGAACCTGTATCAAGCCCTGATTTTTTTTTCTCCTTGTTGTGAGAGGGTTTCACAATGAAGTTCTGCTGTCCTCAAGAGCTTTGTGGTGTAACTATTAATCTCTATGGAATCTCTCCTGGCTCTGGGTGTGTAAGGGGACAGTCCCTTGGGTGGTGCCCCCAGTCAGACCCCTACAGGAGCTGCTGGAGCTGGGGACCAGCTTGCCTGGCTGTGTGTGTGTGAGGTCTCAGAGGCCCAGAAGCAGCTGTGGCTTTCAGTGGGGCTGACACAGGTTGTGGCACCAGGTGTGCTCACCAGTGTCTTGTTTGGCTTGAGGAAAGAGCCACTGGGGACACAAATGTGGTGAATCTTCCTCCCTCCTTCTCTTTAAATCCACTTGGACTTGCAGCACAAGACTGTGTGGGGAAGATCAAGCCCTTCCAGTACTAACTTCCGTATCACCCACCTTAGCCCCAAAGTTGATGACTTTTGTACAATGCCAGGGTCAACTTCCTTTTCTTCTGGAGGAAATGGTGCAGGATGACACTGAATTAGCTAATGAGTAATTTAATTTTTTTTCTTTTATCTCTATTTTCCAAGGTTGCTAAGCAATATTACATCCTGGAGCCCAGTTATCTACTTTACTTTTTCATTTCTTCTAATATCTTCTCTCCAGTGCCATATCAATTTTTTCTCTAAATCAAGAGCCTGTATCACCCCCTCCCAACACAAGCAAATGTGTGTATTAAATTCAATGAACCTGTTTCCTTTTGAATAAGTTCTTCAAACCAGTTATCCATTATTGCCTCTGGGGAATGCACCAGCTAAAAAGAGAACAAAGCTAACTGAAAGCTTTGGGGATCCAGCAGCCCTTATTAGTCAATATGAACAGGCTGTGCTTCCTGAAGCTCAGGAATGTGCCAGTCAAGCCCAGGTGGAGAGGAAATCCAAATGTTTCCCATGAATTTCATGTCTGGGATTTGCCTCCAATTTAATGGACAGGTAGCATTAAAGAAACAAAAACAATGAAACAAACCAGCAATAGATGGTATTTCCAGGAACTGAACATTTTTGGGAGAGTAAGTTATGCAACATTTCAATATGCAGGAAGTTCCATTGGTTGTCTGTCTCCTGGCATTTTAAACACCATTCCCTGCCTTTCTTTCCATTAGCAAAGCCAACTGGCCTGTGCTTGGGAGGCAAGTGACAAGAGTTACCCTGGCTTACACTGAGGAGTTTTGTGAGAGCCTGTGCCTGACAGCTGATAATTTTATTTATGATCATGGCACCACGCTTCACTGTTCTGTTTGAAGCATTGCTGGTGTTACAGGGGAGAACTATGTTTGGGTTGGAAGAGAGGTAAATGTTGGTCTAAAAATACATCCAGACTGGCTCCTAAACTGAGGAGACTCAGATGCAATGACTGCTTTGTTTTCCCAGTCACAGCATCATCTGCTGCTACTCTGATTTTTTTTTCCTGGTATTCCCCCTGGCCCCCAGAGTTTAGATGCAGAAAGTCACTGAATATAATCCATAATATCAGTAAATAATGTTGTTTATTGGATGTTGCAGTAAAGATGGGATTTAGTTCATTTCAGGTTGTAATGACTTAGGTGCTATGAGGTGAATTTGAGCACAGGGATCTGAGGGCTGAGTAGTAACATGCTCTTGGAGAAACCACTTTGGTGCTCTGCACCTCTCTTTTCCATGGAAGTGTCTGGAGATTAACAATGTCTGCTGCTTTACACCACACACTTGAGGTTTTCAGTTCCAAAAGCTGAGTGTGTTGCTAATATTTTCCATCTGAGGGGCAGCCTGGAGCTAGCACTTCAAATTTCAGCTGCCCAGATCCCATGATAGGAAAGCTGTTGTTCCAATAGATGAACTAATTAACAATGAAGCATCACATCTGGTTCAAAAATCTCTGCTGTAGTTTCTATGGAGATTTCTGTAAATAAATAAAATCCTTTCCAAAAGAGTGTTTTGATCAGCAGTTGGTTTCCCAACAATAGAACTCATATCTGGGTCCCAAATCTGAAGTCTCCAGACCAGATCTAGTATCACTGGAATCTGGGACAGCAGGGCTGGTAGATTTGCTGTGGATTTAACTCTTTAATGTAGGTGATGCCCAGAACTCCCCCTTCCAAAGAGAAACCTGATCTAAATTTTTTGGGTGCTTTTTGCATTACCTGTGACAAGCAGTGTAGGAGCTCTGTCCGTTCTTAGAGCACATGGTAAAACATCACATACTTGTAATGAGCAAAATGTGATGTTTCAAAACAAAAGTGGAAACAGCTCCATGTTTTCTGTAAAATGAGTGTTTTTAAGCCGTTTGTAAGGTGTAGCTGTGTGGATATTCTCAGCCAGCCGGAGAAAGGCATAGAGATAATTTAGTCTAGGAACTGAGGAAAGGAATTATGAACAACTGTTACTATCTCTTTCTGTAGCTAGTGTTTAGGATAGTTGTCCTTGGACTGTGTTATTCTGAATTTACCAATAGAGTCAGAGATATTTTGCATAAGACCAATCAGGTCTTACCTTAGCGCATCGTGTTATAAAAGGCGCGAGTTATTTTCAATAAACCCCTTCTCTTTTCACCTTCTGGAGAGTGGAGATCTGTGTCATATTCTTAGCTCAATTGTGACAGAGCTGCTGTTAGGACCCCGAGCAAGGCAGAAGCACTTCATGGGCATCCCTTTGCAGAGCCCAGAGCAGCTGGTACTGACAAACGCCTTACTCCAGCTCAGGATATTTCAGTGCTTGGAGTGTCTCTTCACAAGCAGTGAGAGTTACTAAC
The DNA here is from genome assembly GCA_013399835.1 of Leptocoma aspasia. Lineage (NCBI taxonomy): Eukaryota > Metazoa > Chordata > Aves > Passeriformes > Nectariniidae > Leptocoma > Leptocoma aspasia. The sequence continues at coordinate 39,826 of VXAX01002711.1, forward strand.
CTCCTTCTGGAGCCTGAGGTCCCTGCAGTGACAATTATGCAAAATGCAGCCTGGAGTCTGTTTGTCTGGCAGGAATCTGTAATTCATTCTTCCAAGTGCTGTTGTCCTGTTTTACCATAAAGCCTGTTGGAGGAGCCCTGGGAAAGCACTTGGATAATGACAGAGCTCAGAGGCAGAAGGAGGATGCTGGTGGTGACACCAGCTGCTGATGTGGAATGAGGTGACAGGGAAATGTGTGTGACTGATAAATAGCTGTACCAGGTGTGAACATACCATGAGCTGTCCTTGGTGTGGACAGAAGATTATGTCCATTCAGACCACACACACAAAAAAATAAATTAGGAAGTATCTGTGTACACTTGAGAGTAAACATTGGTTTTGTTTAGCTGGCTCCTGAGAGAGGAAGAGTCCATCTGGAAAGAAATGAGTCTCCCAGAGACCTTTGGAGTTAGGAGTACCTAATCCTAATTTCCAGGATTAGATCTAATCTGAGCATCTATGATAACCTGGTCAGGAAAAGAACTGCAGCTGGAAATACTAGCAGCATATTTGCCTTTTCTCTGCTCATCTATGTATACATATAGTGTATATATGTGTATATATATGTGTGTGTCTGTATGTATATGCATGTATCTGTAGGTTTCACTCCTTGCTGTTTTACCAAAGCTTCCTAGGACATCAGAAGCAGATGATGTGTGCATCTGCCTGCTAGGAAGTTAAGCATGTTTTTAAAATCCATCTATTCATTTTTATCCTAGCACTGGCTGGGCAAGTGTAATCAGAGTTGGAGCTGCTGGTCTCTGGTGTCGTTGTTGGGGGATCTCTGAGCAGGAGCCTGGCTGCAGAGAATTGAATACTCCCCCCTTGCACAAGAAGAGAGTTTCAAAGCCCTCTGTGAAAAGTAGGTGTGCAACTTTTGGTCAGGGTCCAACTGTCTCCTGAGTACAAGCAGACAAGGTTCTTGACCCTACAAGTGATATCCCAAAATCTTCATGTGCTGTGGAGGAGAGAGGGTCACAGGCAGGTGATGGTAAGTTTATCTCAGAGGTTCCACTACAAAACAGCAGAGGTCTTGTCAGGCAGCCTGGTCTCAGCCCCCCATGCCCTGCACTGCCAGGGATGTGAAGTGTTCCTCACAGCCCCACTGGGGCTCACCAGCTCCCAGAAATCCTGCTGTGGTGTTTAACCCCAGTTGGCTCCTCAGCCCTATGCAGCTGTTCCCTCACCCCTCCAGTGGGTGTGGGGGAAGAATCAGAAGAGTGAAAGTGAGACAGTTCCTGGGCTGGGATACTGCCAGTTTAATGGGTAAAGCAAAAGCTGTGCATGCAACAAAGCAGAGCAAGGAATAAATTCACCACTTCCCCAGGCAGGTGTTCAGCCATCCCCAGGACAGCCGGGCTCCGTCACACGTAACGGTGACTTGGGAACACAAATGCCACCACTCCGAACAACCCCCCTTCTTCCCCCAGCTTAACATACTGAGCCTGATGCCATATATATGGTCTGGAATATCCCTGGGTCATTTGGGGTCAGCTGCCCCAGCTGCGTCCCCTCCCAGCTCCTTGTGCACCCCCAGCCTCCTCGCTGCTGGGGTGGGGTGAGGGGCAGAAAAGGCCTTGGCTGTGTGTGAGTCCTGCTCAGCAATAACAAAAACACCCCTGGGTTAACAGCAGTGCTTCCAGAACCAAACATGGCCACGTTGCAGATTCTATTAAGAAAATTGACTCTATCCCAGCCAAAACCAGCACACACAGCTAACCAGAACTCCTGATCCACTGACAGGAAAGCACTTTGCATGTGTGCCAGGTGTTTTTCAGCTGATTTGCATGGATGGACAGGGAGCAAAGCAGGTTGATTGCTCTAGACAAGGCTGGCTGTACTGCCTTTCCAAGTGTGACATTACTCTGTGCTTAATTACTTGCTGTGCTCACAGTAACGTTCAGTTTCTCAGCATTGTAAAAAATATTATTTATAGGAACTTTATCCTCCTGGCAACCAACAAAGTAATTACTTCAGACTGCATCTTTCAATTGGATTTTGCTGTGATTTGTGGCTGTGAAATCCAGAAGATGTTAAAGAAATGGATAAAAGGGATTTACAACTGCAATCTTACAAGTAAAACCACCTGCAGCTTGTGTTTTGGTTTTATTAACAGTCAGTAGAATATAAAGGTAAGGGCTTTAGAGATTATAAAGTTTGCAGGAGAAATTAACTGGATGGGCCAATTCGAGTTCCAGGTCCTCTGATGTGGCCCAGGCAGGGCTGTGGGTCTCTGGATTAGCAGTGAGTGTGTCTCCAGGTCCACACAAGAGTGCCGAGAGGGATCTGAACTGGGAATTTGTGACAATCAAGACAGAGCGAAGTACAAGGCAGCATTTCCACACCATCTGCAGCTGGCTGTGTGAGGGAGTCAGGGGGTTTTGCCTTGACTGTCAAACTGTGCACTGTCAACTTGCTTTATTCCCACTGCAGACTTGGGGGACTGGATTAGCACCAACAGAAACCAACATCATCTCAGTAATAGTGAGCTCAGTGAGGTGAAGTTTCAATTCTTCCCCTCCACCCTAGTCCAAGTCACATCCTGACAAAAGTGATGAAGAGCCAACATCTCCTTGCACAGAAACAAGAGGAACTGAACCCACCTTGCTAGAATAAGAGAGCAGCATCTTTATGAGGCACAGAACAGCCCCTGTGTGTTCTGGCACCTGTCCCTGGCACTGACACTGCAGGTGCTGGGGTGTCTCTGTCTACAGGAGTGGAGGAAGCCGAATTGCAGCAGGAAGGGTTTCCAGCCCTTGTGCCCATGTCCCTGGGGGTGCCCAAAGTGCAGTGTGTCCATGGGCAGGTCCCAGCTGGGAGCAGGCTGACGTGTCTCATGTCCACAGGTGACACAAGGACCTGCTGAGCCAGGCTGGAGTCAAGGTGGGGAAGATGGTCTAGCACAGAAGGCAGACACCTCAGCTCCTTCTTTCTATTACAGGTGGGAATTCAGATGTTTCCAGAGACCAAGAAATTCTTGCAAATGACCTGAATTCTACTTAGACTTGGAATTTTCAAACTTGGAACTTCTTAAATGAGTTCTAAGAGGCTCTCTCAGACACAAACTTGCTGAGTGAGAGGGAGAAGCAAAACAGGGATTTTATTTACTCCCTAATCTCCTTTTTGAAGCCACTGGTGAGGAAACAAGAAGCTTGTTTTTTAAACCCTGTATTGCTGTCAGACTTTTCTGCTGGGAGAGAGGGTTTTTTTTCCTTATTCTTTATTGTGACTCGGGACTGTGCACACTAGCAAGTGACTGCCTCTGCATAATAAATTGGAGGCAACCTGGAAAAAAAAAATGGAAAAGCTGCAGTTTCTAGGGAGTTCAAAAACATATGCTCCAAAATCTGTTTGTCTGTATATTGACTATTATTTCCAATTGCCAAGGAACCACATGTACATTTCTGTTTTTTCAAAAGCACATTGTGTGCATTGTTGACAGGAGGCACTTTGGCTCCAAAATACTGCCAAATAGCCTTGTCAAGTGGAGATATTTTTTTTCTCTCTTTTCTCCTTCTCTCCTCTCTCTCTCTCTGTGTCCCTCTCCCTGCTTTTCCCTCTCTCCTGTCCTCTCTGCACTTCTTCCTCTTGTAGAGGATACAGGGTGAGGGGCTGTGCTGTGCAAAGGGATGAATTTCAGGCTCTGGATTCAGCAGTGCCTTTGTGTTTCTGACATTTTAACTGCTGAAGGAGCCAGTGCCATGGCAGTGACCTTAACAAGGTGTCAGGGCCCACAGTGTCACTCACACAGGAGTGATCATTACCTGCAAAAGGACATGGGAATGTGGCAGCACTCGTGCAGAAATGCCAGAGGTGGGGAGATCAACCCAGGCTCCTAAAGGCATGTGTTGTTGACAGAGGCCTTAATATTTAATATTTAATTACTATAAAATTCTGAATTAATACAATTATGCTTAAATAATTTAAATGCAAAGTTACAAAGATTTTTGAGTTGTGTTCAGAAGCAGCAGATGTTACTGGGAAAGGCAAGGAGCTAAAGTTGGTATTTTGGCTCAGGAAGTGTAATATGAAAGGGAGAGGTAGATGGCCTTTTTTCCCTGGATTTTGTGCCTCTGGTTGTAACATTCTGGTTCAGGAATGTCTATTAATAGTAAATAATTCACTTGGGTGACTTTAGTAGGTGGAAACCAGAACCAATTTCAAAGGATTCTGAAGGAGGCCCTTCATAAAGGAAACAAATAATTACACATTGTTTTTTATTTTGTTGTTTTTACCTTATTTGTGTTCAAGAAACTTTTAAATAGGCCTTCTTTGTTTGTCCACACTAGAGCAATATAACCAGGGAATTTGGCAGAGTCCCAGATCCTGGCAGCAGCTGCCAATAAAAGCTCGCTGAGCAAGTACAAAAAATAAAATCACACAATATCATTTTTAACTTTGATTAAGTTGTGCTGAATTGCTCCAAGGGAGGTAATGGCAAGCTCCAAAGGGTTAGGACCAGCCTGGGATGTGAAGGATGTTTATCTTGTAAGTGTTTGCTTTGGGCTGTGCATGTAGTTCCCACTGCTGGGGAAACACTTTGTCAAAAGCCCACTATCAAAAGAGTTTGGGGAATAAACATTGCAACAATGGGAACAAATAAAATACTTTATACTGTAATGTGCATAGCAAGCCACTGTCAAATATAAAAGCTGAATATGCTTTAAAATACTCCAAGCCATCCAGCAAGGGGGCTGCCTTAGGTTTGCCAGCCAGTGGCTGAGCAGTGCCAGGGCCGTGGTGCTGGGGCTGCCGTGTGCCACCAGGAGCCAACGGTGAGGGCACGGCCACCTCTGCTGCAGGGTGGGCACAGCATCAGCCTGGGCCACCTGGGGAATTGGCACCTGCTCTTCTGGGCTTGTGTGCTGTGAGATGTGGGGTCTGGGAGGTCTCCTGGAGAAGGCACCTCTGGGAAGGTGAGGAGGGGACCTGAGGAGCAGCTCCTGGGACATTGGGCTACTTGTGCTGGACAGGCTCACGACTGGAGTGTGGAATTGTTATGAGTAATAATAAGGTTCATTCATTAGAGTTCTAGTTTTCTCTGAGTTTAAAGTTGCTGTTAAAATGTATTGATCCTGTTCAGGTGTATTATCCAAGTTACCCCCCCCTTTTCTGTAACCCCCCCAGTTCACCCCCTTCCCTTTGTTAAGTGCCATGTGGGCTGTCCCGTGCCCCGCACGGGTGCGGGGCTCCGCCGCACCCCACACACGGGGCNCCGAGAGAGCCGATGCAGGTCCCTGAGGAGTGCCCGTGAGGGCGGGACCTCCGGGCCTGTCAGTGATGGCAGGGCTGCACCTCCTCCTTGTCCGAGGTGGCGGCGGATCCCCCCCATTCCCAATAAAGAGCTGTCGCTTAATAAAGGCATTTTTAAAGGAGCAGAAGTCTCCTCGCCCCAATTTTACTCATAACAGAATGGTGAGGAGTTATGATGGATCCACATTCCTGAAGCCAACGGACTGCATCCATTCATGGGTTCTTCCCTCACCTGAGTCCATGGAGGCTGCTGGCTGTGCTGTCCTTATGCCTTTTCCCCACTCTGGGCCTGGGTTGCTCAACACTGTTTCAGCAGTTTAAGCCTGGCCTCCTGCTTAGCACATCCTTAGCTGTGTCCAGAGTATCTCTGTGACACCTCTTTGAGATTTACCTCTGAGGATATGTTCAGAGAGCTGTCAGCTTTCAGGTGCTTCACATTTATTTTTCTTTAGAGTGCAGGCTCTTCTCTCAGTGCCCGGGATGCCAGAGATGTCAGCTCAGCCTGTCCTGCTCTGCTCTGCTCCATGGGGGAGGCAGCACATCTTCAGAGCCACAGTTCAGGACAGTCTCACCTCTGACTTATCCTGTCCTGGAGTAAAAGCATCTTTACATAGAGGGGAGAGGACTGGAGGGAAAATCCTCTAATCCTGTCTAATTCCACCCGGCCTTGAGACCTGCTCGAACAGCTGCCATTATACTGGAGGGTTCCAAGGACTCACAAAATCTGCTTTTTCCTTGCCTGACTTCTGACAAGTAAGACTAGCTGGGGACACAAAGCAGAACCCTTTCCCCCTGCTCTAGTATCCAAAATGTAAGTACATTTTTTCTTTTCTACATCCCTGCACTGCCCTGCAATAGATGACTTCCCCATTCCCAGCCTCCCTTCACTTGAAGCTGTGTCCTTGCTCAGCTCCAGTGTTTGTTGATCACATCCTCTCCCTGGGCATTTCTAGTGGCCTTCCTGTTTGCAGGTCTAGCTTTTTGCCTGCAGTAATTCCTCCTGAAAATCTTGGGTACCACAGAGAGCTCTCTCTCGAGTCAGGAAGCATTTGTGCTTCCTGGTTTGTATGCAGATGCCAAAGTTCTCAGCTGTGGAGCAGAAGTCTCTATTCTGTCCTCCATTCCTTGGTTTCACGTGAAAAAACCCCCACAAAAACCCAAGCCCCAACAACAAAAACCAAACTCCAAAGAATTGTATTTTTTTTTCATTCTTCCCATTGATGGAGTCTCAGTGTTCATCAAATGACTGTTTAGCTTTTGCATTCCTGGGAACATCATTCTCCAATGCCTCAGTTCACATGCTTTTTATCACAGTGAGGCAGTAAAATTAATTGCATTTTTGTTTGCTCCCCTTTCTCCAACTGTCAGCCCATTACATACACTGTGCTGGCTTCCACATTGGTCTCAAAGTTGTTTTTCTCCAGAAATCACTCCCAGAAGCTCTGGCACTGGTTTGCTTTGTTGCCAACACATTGCTCCAGAGCACCTCTGGTCTGACCCACATCATTATATCTCACAGACACATAGGCTGATGCACCTGGGAGAAGTCAGGGAATGCCCAATGTCCACACAAGTGGAGTGAGAGCTGCCAGCAAGGCCATCAGGGGATGCACAGCTCCAGGATAGCCCCTGGTGCCTCCACTGAACCTGGCCAGGAGAGCAGAGGAACTGAGGTGAGCAGTTGATGGCTCAGTAGAGACCCACTGCTCCTGTGCCCAGCAGCAGCAGCAGCAGCTTTAAAACCTTCACCTGGGAATTGTTTAGACACAACCTGGCATGAGGGTCTGGCCAGTTCCTGTGGGCAGCCTGGCTGGACATCTGCCAGCCAAGGGGTGAAGGGCACACCTGATGTGAAAAATCTCTCCCAAGGCATTCAATGCAAAATTCTTCTTGCGTGAGAGCACCAAGGAGAGACATTTACTCTCACTGGTTTTCTTTATGAAAACCCACAGGTTTTCTTTGGCTGCTTCTTTAGCACATTTGAAAACACAAGAAACCATTTCTTTGGGAGCAGCCAACGAGCCCTCCAACCCCCAGTGCATTTCCATTGACTTTCACATATTTTTGTCATATTTCTCTTGGCCTGTGCTGTAATTTAGGCACTTGCTTCTATGCCTCTTTGGTAAAGGTTTATATGGAACTAAAATCCCATGGTGCTTTGCTGTGTAGGCTTGGGCCTAGCTAATTTTTTTAGGATCTTCAGCTGTTTTGAGTTTTTTTGTATGCTGCATAGTACCATTGGTTAAAAGCTCTGCTTTTGCAGTAAATTAAATGAGAGCCTGTTTGTATTCTTGGTGTTTTCTCTTGCAGAAATGCCAATAGTCATGAGGAAAGCTTCAGCAGCAAAGGCTTATGTGACAATATTTTTGTATCTTGGTGTTTGAAATGGACTCCAGTTGTGCTAGGGAAGGTTTAGATTGGGTATTAAGAAAAAATTCTTCACTGGAAGGGTGGTCAAGCATTGAAATGGGCTGGCTAGGGAAGTGTTGGACTCATCATCCCTGGAAGCATCCAAAAAATATGTGGATGTGGCACCTGGGGACATGGTTTAGTGGTGGACTTGGCAGTGTCGAGTTACTGGTTTGACTTGATGGTCTTAGAGGCCTTTTCCAATCTTAATGTTCTTCCTTACTGTGCATTTTTTTTAGTATTTCTGCCCTATTGTGATGTCTTACAACAGAGGGAGAGTTTATGCTCTTTGTCAGGAGCTGAGAACCTCCCCTATGCACTTGACTGCAGGGCTTGCAGCTTGAGGAGCAAAGCCCCACACCAAGGGCATGTTGATCTAGAGAGAGCTGGAATCAGTGTGTGGCTGTGAAACTGAACATAAATATGCAAGACTGAAGAGCTGGTGTGTTTGCCCACCCTGCCATCCCTTTTATAGCAGTGGCTGACAAAGCTTGAAAGGATATTTATACCAGAGCCAGTTCCCATTAAGTGAATTGAACTTCTACCCTCTTCCCCCTAAATCTGGTATCAAAACACCTCAGCAGAATAAATATATCAGCTATAAAACATACTATTTACTTTTGATACTTTTTGTGTTTACTTTACAGCATGTTTGCCCAGTTAAACCACTGGCCACTCACTCAGCAGTGCCTGTGGCAGGGCGAGCTCGTGAAGCCATGGTTAGAGGTGAGGTCCTTCTGCTTAATTATTTTTAAGCAAATGAAGCTTTTATTTGGTGAGATATTCAGAACCAGGTGCTCTCCAGCCCCTGGTGAAGCTGAAGCATGGAGAAACCTGCTGACCTCCAGCAGTGATGTGTGCATCTTCCCACAGCCATGTGGGGACTGCTGGAGACCCTTCCTGGTGCTGAAAACCCTCTGTGGGCTTGTGTCCTCACCCAGAATTTGGCATATTGCCCCTCCTCTGACATCTGTCCTAGAGGGTCCTTTCACACTCACAGAGGATTGAGGGGGGGTTTACTCTTGGTGGATGTAGCTCTTTAAAAGTGGGGATCTGTGCTTGACATGAGTTTGTTGTCTTGCCCTTTGCCTGTCACTGGGGAGGGAAAGGCATTTCTGGAGGGGGATTCAACCTTCTCAGCATCCTTTTTTAGCATGGGATGGATCAAAACCCCAGAAGGGCTGAGGGGGACTCAAAGCTGGTTTTTGCACTCCCATGCTATAAGGCAGGGACTTATAGCACTGACTTCCATAGTTGTCTGAAATATCCCCACAGGGAGTTCTTGAGGGAGGTTAGACTGGTGGTGGTAAATCCAGAGCCATCCCAGCACCACTAATGCTCTGGCCTTTTCCTTCTTACGTCCCTGTGGGGCTGTGTGCCGTGTGCCTGCACCAGTGTCACTGAGGACCACTGTCCCTGGGGCCTTGGGGACTCTCTGGTCCCACCTGGATGTTTCAGCCAGCCACAAGGTTTCTGCAAGAGAAACAAAGCCAGTCTCTGCCTACCCCTGTACAACATGAAACTGCAGAGCAAATTTTCATATGCATGTGTAGATAATCAGGATATTCAGATGAATCAGAAATCAATATATTTTTATACACTGACGTCAGCACTACTATAATTTCCCTGGCTCTCTTGCAGGGCAGAAGGTCTGCAGAGACCTGATTTAGGTGGTTCATGTGCAGCAGCATCTTCATATCCCAGTGTTATTACAGCTCACCCTTAAAGAAGAAGATTAGCACTCCACTTAACAGCTGTTTATATGACAACACACCATAAGTTAAATTCAGTAGTGAAGGAAGTGTATGCATTCCTGGACCTAGTCTCTCAGCCTTTCTGTTAGGAGTAGAGCTATATTCCAGATTAAGATGCTATAATAGCTCTGGGCTTTGCCACAATTAAATCACCTTCAGGTTTGAGCTGTCACCTAAGACAGATTTACTTTCTCCTGAACAAAGACACAGAAAGAAATAAGAATAGGCTATAATGGGGAAATTGGCCAAATGTCTTAATTTCCAGACAAACATTTTGGGGTGGATGAAGGTGTGAAGTATCTGACAAGCACAGAAAGCCATGAAGGAGCTGCCTATGTGGGTGGGGCAGGAGGGATTTGGAGCAGCCTCTTAGCAGTGGCATTCTGGAGAGGTCATAGAGAGTAGCTTTGGATGCTGCTCTTGTGCCAGTGAGGTCAACATCTGACCTTGGGACTGAGACCTCAGGCAGCCAAAGGCTGAAGGTGACTTGAGTGAGGTGCTTCTGGGACCTACAGAAGGTTTAATGGAAAGAGAAGAGAAAAATAGGAAATAGTGAATATTTAAAATTATTTACAAGGGCTATCACAGCTTTTCTGTCACTGGAAATATCTCCAGCTCAAGAACTACTCAGCTAATGCAGATTCTGATAGCATGCATTGGCATAATGGAGATGAGACTTGGACGGCTTGAGTGGTCTCCAGTGGGGTACAACCTCACTCTGGAGAATGGTGACCATAACCATAAATAAAATAAAGGGAAGGAAAAACCTCCTGGCAGGAGGCTGGCCTGACAAGAGAAGGCAGACTGGATGACTAGGCTACATTAGATAACCAAAGCCTGGGAGTAATTAATACAAAGTCGTGGACTGAGTGACAAGTGCTGGTGTGGTGTTTGGAACTCACTGCTGCTGGAGCTTATTCTGAGGCAGAAAATGAGCAGACCTTGGAATCAGGCGGGGAAGATCCAGAACCTGGTTTCTCACCTCTCCTCTTGCCCTCAAGAGAGTCCTGTAAGACACATTTAACCTTCATAACTGTGCCTGTACATCATCCCCTCCTGAGCCAGGCTCCCACAAGGCAGTGGTCTTTGACACTTTACTCATACTGGCTTCAGTGGGGGCAGATGCAAGGCAAGGCTGAGGGCCATGTGCAACTATGTGGGAATGCTTCAGTTCTTTTAGACTTCATTAAGGCACCCAAAAAGAAAAGAAAGAGCTGAAGATGTTTAAACCTCATTTGTGAAGCCATCCTGGGCTGGGGAAATTGGAATGGGATAACAGGTAACACCCTGACTCCTCTGCACAGGGAGGAGTGGTAAGAAATCAGCATATATATACATGTATACACACACACACATGTCTATCTATCTATCTATCTATCTATCTATCTATCTATCTATCTATCTATCTACACTGATATGTAGGACTTGTAGTTACAGACACTTTAAAATTGTGGTCACTGCACAGGGGCATTAAAATGCCAATTACACATCCCTGCAGCATTGTTCAGCCAAGGAGAAATGGGAACAGAAGTGCATTTCTGCCTCTTGTTAAAAAGGCACACTGTGGCTGTGTTCACACAGCCAGAGAGAAATTTTAGAGATAATAAGTGAGTTTTTGAAGAAGAAATGTAAACAATAGCTAAGTTTAGAGACAGTGTCCTTGGAACTGCGTTAGCTGAAGTCACCAATGGTGTCAGATAAATTAACATAAGACCAATCAGCTAATGGCAACTATCAGTGTTATAAAAGTCTGTGTTCAAAATAAACTTTCTCTTCATATTGTCATGGTTGGCTGGTGAGTTTTCTGTCTCGTTCTCTAGCACAACTGTGACAGCACACTTTTGAATACTGGGCCCTATTCTGACTTCTATTACTTTGAGTGGCCTCTACACTGTAAGTGAGGTGGTTTGCTTTATGCTGTGATGTTGAAATGGGGATCTGTCCTGTTAGCTGACTTTTTATTTTAATCTGAATATCAAAGCCACTGAAAGGATGGTTGATCTTTAAAATAGTAGTTGCTCTCATTAATTGTTCCAAGTGTGGTTCAAACTGGGTTGTAGAATTCATAATTGAAAGGAACGTGTAAATTTTAGTCTATCCCAGATTCAGCTGCAATTAGCACTCCCATTAGTATGCTGATTTATTCCCATACAGTCTTTTGTTACTCAGAGAGCAAGGCAGTGAACAAGATCAAAGGCACGCGGTCCTGGCCCTTCAACATCTCCTGGGAAATCTCTGCTCCCTCCTGCCAGGAATTTTTGCAGTCGTGGCTTTGGGACTTGTGTGTTGTTGCTCCTGGGTGCCCAAAACTGTGGTGTCCTACTGCATATAACCACTTTCGCTAAAGTGATTAAAACAATTCCTCAGGAGGGGCAAAGGTTTCCATCCACATTACCTAGTGGAAAACCAGTTCCTGGCCCATGCTGCTTTGTGGTGCCCCAGCATCTTGTGGGAGGCCGAGGACACTCATGGGACTATAGACAGGGTATTTTTCCACCTAGGATTTTAGTATGGATGTAGCCCTATGGTGCAATCTGTTCTCCAGGACCTCTATCTGAAGAATGCTGGTGGGGCCTGGCCCAGCTGCTGCCAGAACAGCAGGTCCTGCTCTCTACAGAGGAGAGGAAGAAATCTGTGTGCTGTGTGTTCCCTTGTGCTCACTATTCCATGGCTCCTGTAGCAGCAAAACAAAGCACAGAATTATTGCAAAAACAGAGAGCCTAGGTTAGGACAGTTTGTTCCATTTTTTTTTTTTGTGCACCCAGCTTTCCTCCCACATTTCTGTGTGCACCACAGTGCAGATGTGCACAGCTGCTGTAACCTCCTCAGTGGTGGCTTCAGCACTGGGGTCATGCAGGACTGTCCTTTCCTGTACAAAGCTCGGTGTCTGGCTAACCCAGATTTGAGGAAATGACATTTCTGGATCATTTTGGGCAAGCACACACTATGCCACACTCCTGTCTAGGGTACCAGGTCCCCTGTCCATCTAAGTCCTTCAGAGGCCAGCCCAGGGAATTTGAAGTGATGGGTCATGAGGCAGGGTTTTCCCCCAGACCAGAAGATAGATGTAAGAAGGGTTTTTTTCACTTTTGCTCTCCTCAGTGAGCATGGGGCATGCTCTGCTTGCCAGCATTATCTCAGAGCTTTGTTTTACAAATCCCTTCCTATTGAATTTCCCAGAATCACACAGTATTCTGAGTTGGAAGGCACCCACAAGGATCACCAAGCCCAACTCCTAAGTGAATGGCCCGGAGACCTGGGTTTCTCCAGCTCTCTTCCACTGGCACATCAGAGTGATTTCCCAAGGTGTTCTGCTGCAGGATATAAGTTGGCCCCTTAAGTGGCCCTTGGAAGCACTGCAGAGCACCACTGCATGCCCAGGTGCTTGGAGGAACTGTGCCATCTGAACTGGGTGGCTGTTTTTAGGACACTGGAGGCAGTCACCCTCTCTGTTTGCCTTGGAAAAGTAGCAATGACCCCACTGTTGGCTGGGAAACCCTGAGCAGTGGCCACAGGCTGCAGCCCTGGCCCTGTCACCAGCTGCTTTTACAACTCTGCCCAAGTTGTTCCCCCTGTTTTACATCATGGAAGCAGTATACAAGGATCATACACCCCTGAAGAGCTTTTTTCTCCAAATACATAACAGTGCTACCTGAGAACGAGATTACAGCTACAAATCACACCCCTTTTGCCTCCAACAGTACAAAGCCTGCCTCCCTGCTTTTAGTGGAGTACACCAGCTGTATATGACTGTACATTAGCTTTATTAGCCCCAGAGGTGCTGTTCAGTCTGCCACATTCTCTTTTCCACCCTAACACCTGCACATTATTTTTGTCTCCTCTATTTCTCAGCTGTGGCTGGAAGGTGTTCCCGCAGGCAGATGGGGACTGCACATGTCAGAGGAGGCTCTAGATGGTGCTGCTGTCCCGGGAAAGCAAAGCTGGGATCTTTATTCACCGACAATAAAAGCTCCAATAAAAGCAGTGTAAAATGAGCAAGTCAGGGGGACTGACAAAACCAGGGTGGCTCAGAGCTGCGGGAGCACCTTGCCAAGTAAATCCTGAGCTCCAGGGCCAAACACTGGTCAGTCAAAAACGGGATGGAGAGAGACTGTGGAGTAATCATGGACCACTGTGGGATTCCTCAGGGCATTCTCCCTTGGCTGTCCCCTGCAGACCCTGCCTGCCTGAGGTGAAGCAGGATAGTGCTTTGCCCATGCCAGTGCTTCCTAGGCACAGGCTGGAGGCTCTGGGAGGAGATGTAGCACACCTCAGGGGTTCAGGAATAGCTCAACTTCAGAGAAACATCTTCCTAATCCCCATTCACTGGTTTAAACTCTGAGGAATTTTATTTTGTCCAAACAGCTTCTTTTTTTGTTTGTTTAATACTGGCTCTTGTGACTAGCTAAGCTTGTTAGCCATAAGTGCAAGCCATTCTCTTTTGGATTCCTGCTAGCTTTGTTGTGTATGGGAAGAAAATCACAAGTATCATGGCATAATGAATTACCACTTCTCCACTGAGCTGTGGCCACTGGCCATTTGTGAGCTCTTAGCCCTCTGCACAGCAAAGCTCAGCAGCAGTGTTAGCCAGGATCTAACCTGCATTTACAGAAGGGTAGGATGTCCCCAGCACCAGGCTGTTTCAGTCCCTCCATGCTAAGGAGCAAGCCATGATTGTTTATTCCAGAGTCCTGGTAATGCCCTGTAGCAATGAGTTTCACAGGTCAGTTGGACAGTATTTAAAGTATTTCCTGATGCTGGTAACATGTCTGTGGCTGGCCAGGTGCCTCCAGCTTTCCTGTAACCTTCTAGCCCATGTAAAAGAGAGCCAAGATGGCCACATAGAAACTTGGACTTGACTGCTGTGAATTGCCAGGAGGTTTCCAGCCCCAAAATACGTGCCTAGCATGGCATACCCTCACCCCTTCTGGTGTGGAGATGCTTGAGGAGCAGCTTTCTGAGCCCTTCATCTCTCCTGTGCAGTGCTGGAATTTGTACTGCTTCAGCAACAGTTTGGGACGGTTCAGATTGGGCATTTTTTGTCACATGGCTCAAGGAATTACTGCTAGGTATGCTTCAGCTTTAGAGCTGAGTCTTTGCTTCAGGGCTGGCAGCACTGCACAAGTCCTGAATAACACCTTCATCGGACCCTTCAAGTAAATTGAGAAAGCCAGCCCACCTCAACTCCATCTCAGCCTTGCAAAGGCTTTTCTTCTTTGCCTTCCCTCTCTCAGAGGAAGTTTATATCGGAATACTGCTGAAATTCAAGATCCCTCACCTGCCTCCCCCCACAAAAACCAGAGGCACAAAAGAGGCATTAAAGACACCGAACATGCAAATAATTGAATGTTTTCATATGTGGAAGAATGGTTGCTTTTAGTAACTCATCCCAGAACACGACGGCATTAGAGGTTTTGGAATGAGCACCTCCCAACAGCATCAATAAGGGGAAAAGGTCCAGAAAGTAAGCTAAACAGTGCTGCTGCCTGAATATAGCCTTTCATTCAGCTCTCCCCACACCGTTTCAGGCCCATTTTGGAGTTTTTTTGATAAATGATGGAATTTGTAGTTTTTGGCTCCCGTTCAAGAGTTTATATTTTCATTCTATAATTTCCTTAAATGTTTAATTTCCTACATTAGCTGACAGTCTCTTGCATCTGTTGGAAAATTAGTTCTGGTGCTTCTGTGCCTGTGCTGGGAATTTATTTTTAAAAATATTTTTGTTGAAGATACACAGAGAGTGCACCCACCTGCGAGTAGATGCTGTTGCACACTGACCTCCAGTTTTGCAGATGATGTAGGAAGACATAAAGGATAAAGAGATATTTGAGTCAAAGGGCTCCACTTTTAAAGTTATTAGAGAATGTTCTGTTCTGCTTTGCTGTAATACTGTGGCCATTTCCTACAGATCTGGACCCAGAGGTGATAAATGCACAGGAAACAGTTTTCTTACCAATGCTGCCACTGACCTGTGCAAGTTGCTGCTTTGAGGTATTGGTGCCACCTTCAACCATCAGGCAGCATTTCTGTGAGGTCTCCCCATTCCTCCTCCATCTATGCTGTTCTTCCTTCCCAGTGCTGCCTCTGCAAACAAGGTTCTCCTCATTCCAGACTCACCTTTCCTACAATGGTGGAGCCGGCACATCTGAAAAGTGGCAATCCCAAAAAACAATATGAGGAAATATTTTTTTCTAGTGTCCTTTAGGTCTCCAGAGCAAGAATCCATTTAGCATGGAATATCAAAGAAGGTGCTCAGCATCATTGGAGGAGAGGCGATGGCAAAGTCTAGGAGCAGGCATAGGAAACAACTGCATTGAAAACAAATTAGTTATGGATAGAGTAGAAAATGTGAGAGGCAAAATAACCCTGAAAAAGTGTAGCTAGGGAGCGGACCAAAGAGTGATTGTACCTGATCTGTCAGCCAACATGGCACCCTTCTCTGCAAGACTGGGTATTGAAGGGCATCCCCCCTAAAGCTGGGGCCAGCAGTCAGCAGAAAGGGTGGCCCAGGATGCTGTTGTCCCTGTCTTGTAAGTGTTTGTGGACATTTCTTTTTGGAGTTTGTGATGGCACTTTGCATCTGGAAATTCTGATTCCTACAGTCCTTAGGAATGATATACTTTGAGAGGTGTCATTTGACCCTCTGGTGTCTTCTTCAAATAAACTGAGACAAGTTTTTTTTGAGACAAAACCCCTCAATCTGATGCCACAAGTATATTTTTTTTGTGCTACTGCAGGAGTCAGAAGTAGTCAAATTGATTTCTCTGTCATCAGCAAATTATTCCCCACAGGGAGTGACTCCTCATCAGCTCCTACTGGGCAGCTGTCAGATGGATTTGAAGATGCAAAATGTCAGGGTCTGTCCCAGCTTATCTAAGTTGTGCATTATTAAGAGTACTGGAAAGTTGCAAATTTGTGATTTGCTTCATGCTTGGCTAGAAAGAAAACCATGTGCTTCAGCTTTTTCCAGCACACAGGACTCAGGGTTCTTGGCACTGAGGCAAGCAAAAAGGTTGAAATCCTGGACTAAAGTGGGATCAGACATCTGAATGGCAGATGATACACCAGTGGGACCATCAATAAACTACCCCATCAATAATTCAGGTGCTTTCTGACCAGGTTACGTTATTTCTAGGATTTAGGTCTGGTCAGATGAGTCTGGTCTTATGAACACTCCTGGTTCTTGTAGCAGCCTGAGCTTGCCATCACAGCCTCTGAGGAGATGTGAACTGGTTTGAATTATTGTAGTATTATGAGAGATAAAGGCCTCCTCCCAATCAGTATCAGCTGATACTTGCTCCAACAGACATCTTGCCCAGTCTTTTCATAAGTAAAATCTTCCACTGTCTGGACCTTAAAATTTGTCATATCTTAGTGGAAATGATCTGATGGAACACATAACAAATTCTCTTTGTTCATTAAGCCCACAACATGCACAGTGTGTTTGTGCCCCCCTTTGTCCCTGGCTGCCCACAAGACTCTGGCCCACGGAAAAACCTGCAAGGGATCTGAGGAAAAGCAATGGGCAAGGCAGCCTGCCCAAAACAGGGCTCATGCCTAGAGAGATCTCCCATGCACAGTTCTAGGATGCAGATCATGTCCCTCTGTCCTTAAGCCATCAAAAGATTCACTAAATGCTCACAGGTTTTTTTTTTTATCTGAGCAAGAGCTTCACAGTCCATTCCTTTTGATGGCTGAATTTCATCTCCTTCCTTTCTGCACAGTGTGCTGGTTGTCTCCTCCATCCCCTTCTTGTTCATCAGGCTGGGATATGAGAAGAGCTGTGTGTGGTCCTGGCCAGCTACTGATCCATGCTTGCTCCAGGAGAAACTGAGGTTTGAAAGAAAAAGTGTGTGTGTGGAGTGGGACTTATTTTTCTTGATACCAAAAATGTCTGGAAAAATGAAGTTAGGCAAAGAAATGCCTGCAAAAGCCACACATCACCTGAATTCCCAGAAAGGCAAGGGTTGGAGAGCACAAAACAATATGTGAGAAAGTATCAGAAGTGGAAAATGTACAATAGCAGTTTTTAGGCCAGACATGTTTGAAAAATTAAAGCTCAGGCTCAGTTCTGCCATCCTTTTCTGCCAGGTGAGGTAAAACCTGATGCTGAGACAGGCCAGCAGAAAAAGGCACAGGGGCTCTTGTCCTGCTGGGAATTTTTGTTCCAGCTCTGTGTTGAGAAGGAGGTTTTCCCCCTTTCCTCCAAAGATGACTTTCTGTCTGATAGCCCTACTTGCTGCTCTGCTCCCTGACCTTGATCTTCTCTATAAAACTCTGTGGGGCAGGGCTGGGACAAATGACCACAAGAGGAGGACAGATTCAGTGGGGAAAGCCTGATGTCTTGAAGAGGGTGATGGAGGGAATAGATGGATAGATCCCAGAATGGATCCAGGCCAAGGACATGCTGATGTGGACAGGCATTCCCAGCCCCGGCCACCACAGCCCCACTCTCCTCCCATCTGTGTCACAGGGAAGACAACAGGGGTGCAGTCCTGCTGTGCAGTTTGAGGTGGGGATGTCCCTGGAGTGCTGACAGACCAATAAACTGATACAGCTGGCTAAAAATTGCCCATCATTTATGCTAAAAAATAAACAAGGCCAACAATGCTGAAATGAAACATTTGGGCTCAGCTGTGTCGAGCATTTATGTCTGCTCAGTTTGCACAGAAGGAAACCTAATGGCCCCTTCTCCTACACAGACCAAGCCATTGGCTGGATTAGGAATTCTGAGCTGAACTACTGCTTTCTGCCTGGTTGGATTTCTGTGTGGTGCCATGGGAGCTGGTGATGAATGTTGGGTGGGAAGTCCTGGGTGTTCTGAACTGGTCAGAAAGGGAGCCTTTTTGCCATGCCTGGCACCACAAGGCATGGAGACGGCTGGGCAGCTCAGCCAGGTGCAAGTTCAAGTCTGAAACACGTCAAAATGACGTAAAAACCACTGCTTCCCAGAACACTTCATCCTATGAAAATGCTTTGATATTTCAACATTTTGTCCTCAGTCATAACGGAAACAAATACTAAAATATTGGAAATTCCTGTGGGATTAAATTCCTGTGAAGTTCGTTTCTGCACTTAGTGAAAGTAAGTACAAAAATGCCTTGTGGGTGGTTTTTTGTTTTTGCTCCCTTAATTAAAGTTTCCTGATTTTTCCACAGTGTCAGGGATGGTTTAAAGAGCTTTCTTCCTTCAAGAGTCATTGCACACAAATAGGCCTTGAGATTTCCCCATTTCCTCCAAGGAGGAGGGAGATGTGCGTGGAAATCCAGATTATGAGTGAGCATAGTCCAAGGCTGGGGAACAAAACCTCCTCCTTGTGTGGTTACGGGCACCTCTTTGCAGAGTGCTGATTGTTGCTCACTGGTTTGCTCACTGCTTTGAATCAATGTGATACTGTCAGGAAGAAACAAAGATATGCATTTTTAATTCATTTTCTTCCTGGCATATATAAAATGTGGTGCTTTGTTGGAAACCTTTTCGGTTTATTTTTAATAGGAGCGTGGGATGTCAGGAAACATTCAGATTTCAAGCCTTGCACAGTGGCAGAATTCACATTCAGTGAGGTCTGAGGGAATGCTGCCTTTGGCCAGCAAGGTGCTCGCCAGCCCTGGCACTCATCTGTGGGCCTCCTCCTTCTCCTCCGTGATGCCCAGCTCCAGTAACATGGCTAGTAAGTTTATTGCTACCTTGTTTGGCATGAGATTAACACCAGGCTGGGGCTTTACAAGGATCTGGCATTTTTGGCAGGTTTAGTCTGTCTGCCTCCTGAGATTCCTGGTTTGAGGGCCAAACTTTAATTTTCGTTCTGCCTCTATGTCCACAAACATTAGTAAGTTGAGATGTGACCTTTTGCTTCAGCATATGCCTTTCCCATCAGCCAAGGACCCTTAACCTCTCTGAAACTCAGCAGCAAGAAACTGCTTTTAATCCATACAGCAAATAGCATGTGTGTAACAGGACCATGGTATCTCCAGCTCTCGATATCCCACTCAAACTTCTGCATCTTTGCTGTGGTTGGAGCTGCAGTGGTAGGTCTGGGGATGTTTGTAGTATTAGGGTGGGTGGATGCTACCTAGTTTCCCTGCTTTTGCCTCTTTACCAGGATTAGAGCTATCCAGTGCCAGTGAGTGTTTCCCAGCTCAGAGCCAAAGGAGCAATTTAGGATAGCTGGCACTCAACACAAGAGGACTGTTATCTTGAGCACAGACTATTCCCTAGCATTTCCAGCACATTAGAAACCTGTTTATTATGTTTGTCCTTGGAAAGGAAAATATTACGTGTAAGAACAAAGTCCCAGGTTCATAATAGTGGCTAGATATAAGCCCAGTATTTGCAATGTGGTGAGCATGGGGAGACACAGAGGGACATGAACTTAAGGATCTTTGTATGTTTGGTGGAGCTGTGGCCCCACACCCCCCCAAGTCCTGAGAGGTGACATTTCCAAGTGACTTCGAATCCACTTCCACACACAGATTCTCTTGAAAATTGCCGTGCTTCCTGTGTATCTAATTTGGGATTTGTGGGTCAATACTGTGGTAATCTGAGCAAGTGGTTCCCTCTGAAGGGACTGGGGTGGCTCCAGAAGGCACAGCTGGTGTGGGCCCTCCTCTGCAGGCTGGTAGGAACAGCCTCTCCTCATGTGGCTGCTGCTGCTGAGGAACTGAGCACTGCAACGACAACTTATTTAGGGGAAATCTGGGAAAGAGATGTGTCCAAGTCAAGGAGACAAGCCAGAGAGTCTCTTTTGGAGGGGCAATCCCTGCTGCAAGCCAGGGCCTCTGCCAGTAGTGCAGGGCTGGGTGGCTCACTGTGATGCCTCCCATGCAGGTCTCCACAGCATCCTCTGTCCCCAGCAAACTGCACTCTGCTTTCCTGAAGTGGTCAGAGCAGTGTCCCCTCAGAGCCGTCATGTCAGCAGGTGACAAAGCTGTTTGGCTGCAGACAAGCCATTTGTCTTGTCTCTGCAGAAGAGCAGGCAAACACAGTTTCCACAAATGCCATTGTGTGCAGGGGAGGTGCTGGCTTGGGAGCTGCACATCACACAGGACCAGTGCAAGTTTGACAACAACTGACATGAAGCCTCAGCTCTTTTATTAGCCAGAACAGCAAATTCAGTAGAAATGCCCCCTCCCTCCAGCCACTTCAGTTTGCTAGTATAATCTTTTCCATCTACACCAGGGATGAGCTTATACCTGTCTGTTCCAATCCCTTTGGTTCTTGGGACCATTTAACTGTAGGAAATGTCAGACAGAAAAAATATGGAGTCATGTGGGATTATTTCACTGCATGGCAAAATAACTTGAGGCACAGACTTACCAAACTGTTAAAACTTTTTTCAGTCTTGATCCCCATTAAAATGCACCATGTGGTGTTATTTTAATACAACACATGCTACAGTGCCTACGTAGCCACACTGTCAATATTATGGTACAAAAGTACCTTAATGCTAGAAACAGCACAAAATAACTAAAACTTCTACATGGAATAATTAAACTTCTCCAAAATCCCTTTTGCATGGGGAGATTTCATGCTCAGCTCAGGTGTGGTAGGGCCAGGAGGGTGGATTTGATAAATGAGTGATCCTGAGGACCTTGTGTCTGTGGAGAGCAGCTTCACACACATCCTGAACCCATTGCTGCCATGATGCAGCCAGTGAGAAAAGTGGTTATGCCAAGTCCCTTTCAAGTCACTTCCCTTTTTTCCCCTACATTTTTTATATTCAATACCCAAGAACTAGTTGGTCTTTTGTGCAAAAATCAGTATCTAAGATGATAAGACTCTAATCTTGATTGACTTCTGGACAGTTAATGTTAACTAAGGGTTCAGAGAAGGGAGACATTTCAGAGGAGATTAATAGAACACAGATATGCTGCTGGAGATTGGTTTTATGTTTGTCTTGAAACTGCTACAATTTGAGTTTCAGTGTGCTCCCCAGACACAAAAATAGTAAATAGTTCAAGCATCACATTACAAGAATAAGAGGAATGGAGAGGTGGGTTCTTAGCTGGATGCAAGCGGTGAGATACTGGTATGCTAAGCATGAGAAATTTGTCAACAAATTCAAAGAGCCCAGGGGTGAGGGATGACTGACATGGCCAACATAGCCTTGGGAACTCACTTCAAAAGGTGAATGTGTGGGATGCTGCCAGGCACCGTGAGAGGAGACAAGTAGTAGCAGCTATTGCTGTCTGTGAGATTTTCCTAAGGGAACCAGATGGTTGGGAGATGAATGGTGAGTCCTCAAAATCTTGCTCACACAAGCCTTCTTCCAGACAGCCCCTCTGCTCCCCCCTCAGTACTCTCACAGGCACTGGGTGTACATGTCAAAGGTTGTGCTCAAATGCTTTGCCCTGACAATGTGTTTTGCTCCCCTGTGTATGGACAAACTCAGCTGAACAGTTTTTGGAGCTGTATAAATTCATTAAAATAAATAAGAGTGAAGAAAGCAAAGCTGATGCTGATGGCTGTGAAAGAAACTTTAAAAGGAGTCTTTTAATATAGCTGTTTCTCCCTCAGGCATTGAGGAATTTGCTCCCTGTTTCTTTAGCTTCCCTGGGGTGCTCTGGTGCATGATTCAGAGCAGACCTGTTCCTCCATGTATACCTCACCCTACTCCAGCCTGACAGACTGAGCAGTCCACAGGGTGATGGAAACCACTCCAGAAGAGGCTGTCCCACCTGGGGAGCTGCTCCTGCTGCACTCTGCATCGTTCCTTGTATTAGATTTGGCTTTGAGAAACCACCCACTGCCTCTTGGAGGTTTCACTGACTGTCCACGTGCATCCTTCAACTGGAGACCCTTCCAAAATATCTCACAGATCCCCCTGTGAGAAACCTCCAGGTGAATCCACACCTGGAGCATGCCTGCCCCTACAGTCAGTGTGCATCCGTGTTTCTCCCTCATCTTCTCCTGCTGGTGGGCTTTAAGCTATTGGCACCCATCCTGTGGGAGCTGAAGTGAAATTATTCTTTTTTCACAGTGCAAGGAGCTTTGCAAATGCAGAACACGTCAGAGAATGAGCAGAGGTCAGCTGGCACTGAGCTGGGTGAATCAGTCACCATACACATTTTTCTTTGTGGTTTGTGTTTCTTTTTATCACAGAGAAGGTGGTTTTTGTTCCTGAAGTAGGGGGAGACTGTCTATAGTACTGCTGGTATTGGCTTAACTACCTTCCTGCGAGTGTAAATCTTCCCTCTTTCTTTCTCTCTATGGGGGTAAAACATTCAGCAAATCCCCTTTTTCAAACCAGGGATCAGGTATATCAGCAGGCACAAAATGAATTTCGCATTGAGTTTGGATCTCCTCCTCTGCAGGGGTCTCTGGGTCTGCTAAACTTTCACACTTGATAGCTGAGGTCTGCTTGTGATTAAAGGGGAAAATGAAAAGCAGACGGCTGAGGTGAAAGGTGCAGATTGCTCTGTTTTACTGCCCTGGGAGTGAAGTGGGCTGGTGTGCAGGACACTGTAGAGAAGCTCAACAATTTCTTTCTTATTTCAAAGACTGATGGGAGCATCACATCTTCCAGACAGTGTTGGTGGAGGGCCACGTCCATACTGCCCAGTCTCAGGATGCAGCTTTAGCAGCACAGCAGCTTCTCTGTAGAGGGAGCTGGGGCAGAAAACCTGGGTAAGAAGTGCCCCAAATTTCCCATCACTCTCTCAGTATTGGCCAGGGGGATAGACAGGTACCTGCTGGGGCAGTAAACCCAATCTGTACCCTGTCCAAACTCCTTTCATGGGTGGAAGTATCAAAGGAAGAGTGAAGCAGAGGAATCAATAAAGTAGTGAGTGATGCCTGCCCAGGTCCTGTCACTTCTTCCAGAGGAGATATCTGAGACACTGTGGAAACGTGTGACATGCTGATTTTAGCAATCCTGGCAGGAGCTGGAAGGAAAAACTGGCTGATGCAGTTGTCCATGGTGATGGAGTGGGAGAGGGATACCAGAGAGATACTCTGGTATCCGATGAATCAACCGAAGTGGCAATATCTGTAAACAGAGGTGAAGAACTGGTTCCATCCTTCACTTACTCCTTTCCAAACCCTCCTAGTTCACTTCTTCCAGCCTGGCTGTGTGCTGAGGTCGAGCTGGGACTCGTGCTCTGTCTGGACTCAGTGACTGCTGACTTCAACCCAAGAGCTGAGAGAACCCACCCCATCTGACCAACACAGCCACAGCCTTGCAGCCCTGGGGCCATAGTCACCATTTCAAGTCTTATTGCATTCCTGAAGGACCATTCCCAGGTTGGAGGATGAAGCAGAGGCCAAAATACAAGGGAGAAGTTGAGAAGTTTGGATTAGACAAGCAAAGCAAACTTTGCCTTGACTTTTGTGCTGGCATCAATCACCAAAACAGAGGAATGTTTTTGTGTGAGTTAGAGATCATCACCAAACCTTCCCAGACAGGCACAGCCTCCACTTTTGTCTCCATCAATATAGATGGGCCTGATGATGGCATGGGATTTCTCTCTGTCTCTCCAGCTTGGGAGTGGGATTTTAAGCAGGCTAAACCACTGTGTTTCCAGAGGCTCTCTGAAGTGCACAGCCTGAGGGATCCTGCTCTGGCGAACAGACAGGCACTCTGCTCGTGTCACTAAATGAAGTGGTGAGACATTATTAAAGGGATTAGCTGCTGATCCAAAAGCTCTCTGCTGGGGCAGCCAAAATGCCTCTGCTGGTTCCTAAGCTTCCTCTTGTATTGTCTGTGATTTCATAATTTGGGGGTTTGGAGCTCACAGGGGAGTTGAACTGGTGAAGGAGCAAAAGGGCAGATTTCTCAATGAGCCTTCTGAAAGAAGATAAAATTAGGAATGCTATCAAAATGTCATTTGCTGTCATTATCCATGGAGCCAAATCATAGAACACACTGAGAAGGGTCAGGACAGATCTCTGCCAGGTAACTGCAAGAGGCAGCTGAATGGAGCAGCCCCTCTTCCCACCCCTTGCTCCACTCTATTTATAGAGGGCTAAGCAGGTCTCTGACCTTTTCTGAGGCCCTGAAATATTTGCCAAAAGGGTATTCTGGCTGAGTTGGGAAAAGTCAGGCCTCATAGAGGAGGCTTCAGCACCTCACCTGCCCACCTCTCCTCCTTCCTGCCAGCAATCTCTTGTTTGAGGACCTGGGATATATTTGCTTGGGACTTTGCCCCATAGCTCAGCAATATTCCACTGAAACCTTTTACTTCTGAGCCAGTCTATATTTCTTGTTCTCTTAGGCAATATGAAACCAAGGGTGCAATTTACTCACGTTTCCACAGTGGTTCCTGATAGAATAAAGAGAAGTAAAATTTGCTCTGTTGCTTGACTGCTTGCTCCCAGCCTGAGATCCTGGATTTGCATTCCCTTGAGGGCAAGTGGAAACATTTAGATCCCATGTTTAGCTTAACTTGTGGCAAAAAAGAAAAAAAAAAGAAAAAAAAAATCAGATCTAGGCTGGCTGGCACTCCAGAATTCAGGACTATGAAGACCTCAGAGTTTGGTTTCCTAATTATATATTATCTATATATGAAGCTAAGACAGGAAGCAATGAGCATAAATTAGATGAGGAAAACAATTTAGGCATTAGGAATAGTAGAAAAGCAGTGAAGCATCAATGGCATTGGCTGTGGGATCTGCCATGGAGATCTGTGGGAACAGATTAAATCTTATCTTCATAGAACAATTGAATACTTTGGGTTGGTGGGGATCTTTAAAGCTCATCTAGTCCAAACCCCCTGCAATGAGGGATACCTTCAACAGGATCATATTGCCCAGAACCCTGTTCAGCCTGATGTTGAACATTTTCAGGAATGGGTCATCAGCTAGTTCTGTGGGCAACACAGAGCCCACAGAGTTCCATTGTTTCACCACCCTCATTGTAAAAAAATTCATCCCAGTGTCTAGTCTAAATCTGCTCTCTGTCAGACTAAAACCACAGACTCTTGTGCTCCTGCAACAGGCCATGCTAAAACTTCTGTCCCCACCTTTCTTATAAGCTCCTTTAAAGTACTGAAAGGCCACGATAAGGGCTCCTTGGAGCCTTCTCTGCTCCAGGCTGAACAGCCCCAACACTTTCAGCCTTATAGGAGAGGTGCTCCAGCCCACTGATAATTTTCCTGGTATCCCTGTGGGCCTGTTCTAGCAGGTACCTCTTATGCTGGGGACCCCAGAGCTGGATGCAGCACTGCAGGTGTGGTTTCAGCAGAGCAGAGCAGAGCAGAGCAGAGCAGAGCAGAGCAGAGCAGAGCAGAGGGGCAGAATCCCCTCCCTCACCTGCTGCCCATGGGGCTTTTGATGCAGCCCAGGACATGTTTGGCATTCTGGGCTCCCAGTGCCCATTGGTGGGGCATGCACAGCATCTCCTCCATCAGCACCCCAAGTCCTTCTCCACAGGGCTGCTGTCTTGGCACAGCAGAAGGTGGTACATGACTCCTGGGATTCTTTTCAGCCATTTTCAATGGTTTTGTACCAAGGTTTTCCCTAGTTTCAGCTGGGTGCAATTTTTCTCTCTACTTCTGGTCCCAGCGATTCTCTTATTCTGTCTTGTCATAATGTAGGCTGAGGAAGGTGGAAATATCTTCATATGTAATCTGTAATCCTGAGTTCCTTTGGGATTACCAAAATTATATAAATACAGCTATGATTTATTATCTTCTGTGCCTAACACCTAAACGTTCCTCTTTACTCTTTGTTTGGAGTTCATTCATGCCATGCATCTCTCGTCCCCAGCAAACTTCTTGGTTCTTGATTTGGATTTGCAGTGCTCAAGGAGATCTGCTGCCTTTGCAGACTTGCACAGTTTTCTTCATCAGTCATTTGACTTTCTCTGGATTTATTTTATGGGCATAAACAAAGGTTATTCTGCAGTTCTTTTAAGTGTGCTAACATAAGTAGGGAGAACAACACACATAGAAGCAATAGAGAGTACAATGAAAAATCTCTCATTGAATTGTCAGGACTCCAATGGCTTTTTATACCGAAGCTCTGCTTGTCTGAATTTACAGCCATTACCTAGATCAAGATGTGAGGAGAAGGCACATTTTCCATGTTGATCAGAATTGATGAACAGCTGCTGGATGGACAATATTTCTGAGTCTGTACCTGGCTGGTGCAACATTGTTTTCCAGCTTGAGAGAGGTTTTTATGAGTCTGTGAGTAATTTGATGTCTGCCAGCATGATTTATGTTAGCATTATTAATTGTAGCTACCCAAATGCCATTTTAAGTGCTGAGATAATGAGAGATCCACGATGAGCTATTGACAGGTATGGAAAGCTGAAGGAGGAAAAGCTCTCTGCTCTCAGGAAAAAACCCAGTAGGATTAATCCTGATCTGCCTGAAGTCCACTTATTACTGATTTCAAATAATCTGGTGTCCATGCAAGCCTTTCTCTAGGCCCATAGGACCTTCCTACAAACCTATGTTTGTTCTACAAATGGCTCTACAAACATTCATTAGTTAGTCAGAGCTATAATAAATCCTCAAGTGTCCAGGAATAGACTTTGCAAGACAATAATTACTTGACAATTCCAAAGTAATGGCGTTTGGGATTTCCTTTTTATGCTAGAAAATAAACTGTTTAATTAAAAGGAAGAGTGGAATTAAAATGATAAAGATGAAAAAAACTCTTCAGTAGGTCAGACTGTAATTGATTCCTTAGCTCAGTGTGGTTCAATGAACTATCCTGCACTCTGTGGCTCAATTATCTCTGAGTATCTAGTGCAGTTTTGCAGCATTTCCTAGCTAATGTAGTGAAAAGGTTTAGAATAGAAATATCTAGAAATATCAGAGGCTTTCTGTTTAGCTTTTCCTATGCAGAATCAGGGAGTGGTTATAAAGAAGAAGAAGAAGAAGAAGAAGACAAACTCTGGCATTTTGGTGTATCTCTTGGAATGATGATGTTTGGACATTTGCTTAATCTTATCAGGCCAGCCAGAATGTCTGTTGTGTCTGTTTGTGTTCCCTCACACGATTACAGAAAGCAGCCTGAATTTCCCTGGGCAGTGGAAATTCTGAGATGATCCCACCAGGGCAGTCACAGGCAGAGCTGGCTGTCAAAGACCATCCTACACTCTGCCTGGCCTCTGGTTTTCACCTCCAAATTCAAGAGGGATTTGAAGGCAATCCTCATTCTCTAGAAGCCCACAAAGGGGAAGATTTTGGCTTTCTCTGACTTCAGTGGGAGACCTGTGGAACCACTGTCAGGAGCATGACTTTAGTGCTCCACTCACATCCAGGACCCTCTCACAAAATGTGACAATTCTGTGTTTCCCTGAATTGTATCTCCATCAGAGTATGAAAAGCAAAGCGAGAAATCTTCAGGTATTTCTAGAGGTGCCAGTTCTTTCTTGCTGGACTGAAGATCTGTCTGCAGAGAGAAAAATCCATGCCTGCATGCAGTAGATTGTCCCAACCTGCAGTGCCTCAATAGCTTTAATTAAGGTCCCTCTGTGCTGGAAGTTTGAGAGGTGCTAGTCAAGGTGTCAAAAGAAGAGACAAGTTCATAGAGTGAAAAGATACTTTTTAGATTCCTTTATGTAGATAGAAATATTTCAACAACTATTTGGACACACAGAGGAAATCTGAAGGACTTAAATTCCCCCAAAACACGTCAGGTCAGCTGCACAGGAAGGGCTGTGTGCCCTGCAAGCTGATGTTTAATTCCAGCTTTACCTGTCAGAAGTTTGTCCATGGCAAACTTGCATTGATCACCAGGGAGGGGCCTGGGCTCAGGGCAGGGAATTAAAGCAGGCAGAGACCTTGGGGAAAGCCTGCTGTGGGACAGGAAGAATAGCAGCATTCATTGCTTTTTGAGGGAACCTGGCAGGATGGGCAGCTCCCCCTGTATCTTGGCACTCCTGCTTCTGATCCAGGGACCCTGAAGAACTGAAGGGAAAAGAAAGACAGGAGAAGGGAAAAAAAACCCCTAAACCTCTATTATTCAGACTTTTAAAAACCCCCATCAAAGGGTTGGTTTGTGTTTTGGACATGTCTCAATGTAGGTTGTCATTAGTGACTGGCTAGCTATATTTGAATAGATGCAAGTGACAATCCAGAGGCTTTTCCCAGCCTTTTTTTTTCACTCCAGCATGTAGTAAAAAAAAAGGTTCATTGCAGTCTAAAATACATCTGCAGATGGTGTGTGCTCTCCTTGGCTCCAGTTGGGGCTCAGAGTGAAACACCACAAAATGCCTATTGTTACCAGCACTTTCTGCCCTGCTATGGTAAGAAATCCTGTTTGGTCTCAGCAGATTTGGATCCCAGTTCCTGGCCCTAACGTTTCATGTGAACTTTTTGGATGGCACACTAGCCTCTCTGAGGTTTGCCAGTTTCTGATTATAGGCTGGTTCTTGGGAACAAGAAACAGAGCAATTGTCATCCTGCCCCACATGTGGGCTGCATCCCAGGACCCCTGAGGTCAGCAGATCAGCAGCAGTGGATGTTAGAGGGAGTATGAAACCACAACAACTCTGCTAAAGCCCTTGAAAGGTGAGTGAAGTTCATTGCCCTTCCACTTCCAGTAAGTCTGGAATTTGGATCTTGATCCACAGAGGCATTTAGGTCCCTGACTCCCAGTGGTTTCCTTGCCATGGTGCAGGTTAGGAGCTGAGTTCCTAAATAACTGGTGGCTGTGAGCCCAGTCTCTCAGTGTGTGCAGATGTATCTAACATTACTTGTGTTATTGTTGTATATTGAGATCCTGACTGGAATCTGAGCTCCTTGAAATAGAGACAAGGACACACAGGCTGGGATTTAGGTGGCCAAGTGTTGAAGATTATGTTGTGGGTGCCACATCAAAGCTGTAGACAATGGAAACAGTACAGAAGATGCAGTTTCTGTAGAGTGGGATATCATGAAGTAGTCACCTAAAGCTGATCTTCTGAGAAAGTTCTCTTTTTCTTCATCAACTGCAAGGGAAGCTGGAGTTACATCTATGCTATTGGTATCTAAATTCAGATAGGAGGTGTCCCATTCAGAATGGAAGGCAATTCCTTCTCCAAAGAGGTCATGATGCTGTATAATCGAGGCAGCTGGAGCTGGGCTGTGAAAAGCAGAGGCAGTGAATTTTAGATAAGGCCCAGCCAGCAGAGCCAGGAGTTGGCACAAGCTGTGACAGTCATTAGCCACTCCTGAAATCTTGGTCTGTCTGGTTGTCTCTCTGATCCTCTTCCTCTCTCTCTTGCTCTCTGGCTCAGTTGTTTTGATTATGGGAGGTGCAAACTCTTCTTTCTTGCAGCCTTTGCCCAAAACTCTAGCAAGACACTTTGTATCTGGTTTCCAACATCTTTGGAGCAGATCAACAAGTTTTAGAAACCTAGTTCTTCTGTGGTAGCAAATAGGAACATTTCACCTGACCTCAAAAAGTTTTTAGATCAGCTGAGATTGAAGCAGTTTATCTTCTGTGCTGTACTTCAGAGAAATATGGCAAAACATGAAAATGTTTGCTGAGTTTTATTTTATGGCTTATAGGAGGCTTTTTGTTCATTTCTGAGTTGTCTGGGGTAAACCCTAAACCATCAGTCTTTACATGTTCTGCTCAGATGATGTCAGAGCAGATGGTGAGAGAGTATTTTCACTTCAGCCTCTCCATGTGTGCTCAGGCAGTTCAACCCCATAGCCCTTGCTCCCAGCCCGGGCCTGTGGCCATTCCTGCAGTACACATGCTAAATAATAGCACATTTTCTTTTCTCACATCAAATGCTGGGTGTGTTTCCATCCCTTAGATAAACTTTATAGTGTTTCTATTTCCCTTTCCCCCATGGTACTGATTATCCCAGAAATAGATAGGCACTGGAAAGCTCTGTTCTGGATCTGAACTATTTCTGCATTGCATCTGGCATTGTGACTGGATCCATTTTTGGGAATGTGATAATTCTGTGTTTGCCCTTGTGCCAAATTTTCTGTCTTTAAGTCTTATTTTTTCCCCTACTGGCATGTATTGATTTTTTTTTTTGTAATTTTAAGTCCTTCTTGTTTGAATTGTTTTGCTTTCATCTCCATCTTTCCCCTTGTGCATCTTTCTGCTTCTCTTTTTTGTTAACTTCTGCTGTGTCACCCACCTTGGTCTCACAACAGGGACTAACAGCTGAACCTTTTGCACTTAAAACACAGCAACAGTGGGACACCGTGTTCTAAAGGGAAAATAAAAGAAGACAAAGGCTACCTTCAAGCTTAGGCCAGCCTGAAGAGAATCTTAAACCCTGGGTGAGATGCTCACCTGTTGATCACACTGAGATTTCAGGACTCTGCAGTTATTCTGGAAGGATGTGAAACTTTCCCAGGAGGAATTTGATACAGAAAACTTTGGTGTCCTTTTGGGAAGAGCAAGGCTTCAGTGTTGGGTTTTCTACCCAGATGAGTCTGGGATGGGGTTAGCTAATGCCTGTGGAGATGATGGCATAGATATTTCACTTTTATTGTTTGTTTCAGTTTGTTTCTGTGGTTAGGACAGAGCCAAACACCAGACAAGACAAGACACAACCAAAATGAGTGCCCAGTGGTCAGAATGGGCTGGAAATGGAGTGATCACAAAGGGGCAACACAAAGTGCCACCAGAGTCCTGGACTGCAGGGATTTACTGTCCCTTCCCTGCACAGCATGCAGCCATCACCAGAGCACCACGCTGCCTGCACTGCTCACCCAGACTCAGCCTAACAGTTCTGCAGATTTATTTTGGAATTGTTTTCCCCAGTTTGGCATTTCTCAGGGCTTCAAGCAAACCGGGCAAAAAAATAACGTTCCAAGATGCAAAAGATGTGACACGATGCATGGGGAGGGGAGCTGGGTCTCCTTGCTCCTCTCCAATTGCTGCACAAAAGGGATATCAGGGAGAGAAGAGCTCCTGCCTGAGGCAGGGAGAGTGACCCCTCTGAACAGATAGCACCATCACAAATACACAACCTGCAGACTTTGGAACAGGCCAGGCTGCTCCAGATTTTCCTATTGAGATGTTTTCCTTCTCTAGAACATAAAACAAAAAAGGAAGACAACTCTTTGCCCTATTCCCAAATGATCCACTAAAGTTCAGGAAATTGGATCAAGAGGTGAATAATGCTGAGCTGTGTCTGCCACTGCTTTGGCACCATCAATGACCTGGAACCTTAACCTGCAAGTGTTCCCTGGGGGCAGGGAATCCCACAGGACTGTAGGGAAATGACACTAATAGGAGTGAAAAAGTAATGGTTTGCTTCTTCAGGATGGTGGTCCAGGGATTTCTGGTGTATCTTGCCACCTATGAGCTGATATTGACTTTTAAGTTTACTTCCATGGAAAGGTAACTTCAGCCTTCAAGAACACTGCAGCTTTGGAGGCTCCAGTATGAACTCAGGGCATCTCCTGACAAGGGAGACAGGATCTTGTCCATGAATTGCAAAGCTCTTTCAGATCCTTGAGATGCAATTATTATTTCAACACTATTGTGAAATCTTGAGGGTCGTGGCTGAAGAAATAATTGGCTGTATGGAAATAAGGATGAGATATTTCAGCAGATGACAGGACTATCCAGCATTATAATATTAACATTTTAAAGACTAGATAAACAATGACTATGGGAAAGACATAAACTCTTATGTTTCAGGGCATATGGATTGTGTGTCCGGAAGTAATTCTCCTTTTAGCCCATTTATTCTGTAGCTGGTGGTTGCAACTGGAGCTGGACACCATCAGAATCAATAACCCATGGCAGAGGCACCTCTGATTGTTTGTTACTTCCATGTTTTGCAATTAATTCATTGGGATAAACAAGCTTTTGTTTTCCTCTTGCAAATTTGACCACCTCCCCAGTCCTTGTATTCCCATACTTTATATTCTTCTTGGCACTAATTGCATGCTTTCAGTCAGCATGTTTTAGCTTTCCAAGACCGTAAGCCATGACTTGGGGGCACAGTCACATTTACATCCCTTTGCAGATGGCCTGTTTCTAGCACTGTCAGTCCCTGGGTTTTATTTTTTGCTGTCTTTATGCTGAGGGGCAGACACTGTTCAGTGGGTCTTTGTGATTCTAATCTTTTTCATACAGTTTGAGGAGCAATGAACTTGAAAAACAAGATCCTTTTTTCCTGGGAGAGAAGGCACCTGAATTTAGGCCTGTCTTTGCCACCCACCGAGGATGTGTGTGACAATTTAGAGAGGGCTGAGAGCAGCGTGTTAGTGGTTGCTGTAATGCCCTTTGTTGTTCCCATATAACTCCCATTTCTGTGGGCACCATCTGTTTGTTGGGAACTTTTTTTTTTGCCTCGTCATTGCAGGCTTCAGGAAATGCCATCTTGCCAGGTGGCACCTCTATTTGCTGCTGATACAGCAGCTCCAGAAGCAGGTGCAGCTTGTGGGATAATGTAGCTTTGTGCCAGCCCATTACAAGCCATGGCCCTTTCAGGGACTTGGATGGGGTTATTACTTTAGCTCAGCTCCATTTGAGATGTGGGCATTGCTTCTGAAGTGCCCCTGGCAGCTGACTTCTCACTTTGATTTATGCTAACCTTAGAGCTGCTGGTAATTACATGCATGTTCTTGTATTCAGGGAGTTTTTGCAGTCACCAAGGAGCGGGGACTTCTTCATGCAACACCAGGAGAATGAATTGTTCATTTTAATGGGCATCTCAGACACTTTGGGGCACATGAAAAGGCCTGCCTGTGTGTTCCTCCTTGTCACAGAGGAAGGGCTGGTGGAAGAAGAATTGATAATAACACTGCAGCTCTGATGTCTAAGAGTTTCAGTACTAATTTGCTGGTATTTCGTCAGCCAAAATACTGTGTGCAGAACAATGGGTTTGCATAGTGTGATTCTGTGGCTCATTAGCTTAGTTGGATGACTAGCTGGGATTTGTTGTCTTCTTGACATCCCTTACAAATAGTGCAAGGGAAAGAGTGGCCAATACACATTTTTCCATGGCACTTTATTCACCTGAACTGAATCTAAAGGGTCACATCAGAGAAATGGTCAAAAGTTATTTTCATACTGGTGCCTCCTCTGTGAGTGCTCTGAAGACATAATTTAGCTGGTGTTTTACACAGGAAGTCTTATTCAGATCTGGGCAGTGACCACTAACATTTCTCTCCTAAGCTACCAAGCATTTCATATTTCAGATAACATTTCTTCAAGTAAAGTCGCATTGACTTTTTTAATTTTCATGCACTGCTGAAAAAGACCAGATGCAGTCAGAAGACTGAAAGAGAAGAAGGAGGAGAAGAAGGAGGAGAAGGAGAAGGAGAAGATGAAGGGTTTTTCTCAACTTAGCAGCACAGGGAAGCCTGGAAAGCTTTGGATTAGGTCCTTTGTGAATTTTCATTTCTCCACAGTGTTTAGGTACACATTAATACACAGAATATATATTAAATGGGCTCTAAGCAGAGTTGGTAATGCCACTAATAAAGGTCCAATAAAGATATTAACCTATGTGAAAAGAAGGATCATTCTTTCACTGTGAAAAGATGTGATCATTCCCTCTGGCCACCTGTGTCCATTTTTTAATCACTTGGCTAACTGCAAACTGATTTTGAGAGAAGAAGGGAGAACTCCATTACAATAGAGGTCCTGCAAGTTCTTTGAAACTTCATGGCTGAGTAGAGAATTGAGATACATATAAGTGTTCTGAAAATGGTGAGAAGAGGCCAAATTTTGTCATGCCCAGTCTGTCCATAGGCAGGTGGCTCAGGACAACCATGGTGTGTTTTGCTGATTGTCCAGGGGGGCAGGTCAGAAGGCATGGGAGGAACAAGGGGAGTTGCAGGGGGGTTGAGTTACCAGCCCAGCCTGTGTGTTGAAGTGAAACCACATTTCTTCAGTCTCACTGTTCATGAAACAGCTTCCTGAACGTGGGCAGAAGAATGTATTTTTCCCTTGTCTTGTGCACGAAATCTCCTGAAATGTTTTGTCTCAAATTGGCTTGAAACTTTTATTGTGCAGCAGATATTCAGAGAATAACATTTCAGCCCACACAGTTACATCTGGCGAAAGAGGAAGCAATTGAAAGTAGGGTCTGTCCAGGATCACTCAGGAGGGGACTGAGCTCTGCTGCTTGTTTCACCCATGCCTGGCTACTTCTGCAAAATGTCACTGAATTTCTGGCTATTATGGCCATCCTCCACTCCAGACAGATAGGTCTGAGTTTAAGTAATAGAAGTTGTTTATCAAAGCAGAAGCTGTACTGAGACCCTTCAGAAACCCAAATGTACTGCCCATGGTGTTTCACTGGCAGCAGAAGGCAAAGCTGGAGTCAGGATATTGTTTTGGTTGAATTCTGAGTGTGTAAAAGCAAATGTGCCAGAAACAGAAAAGGAGAGAGGAGGTAGTAACAGAAAGCCCCAAGCTGCCAGAATAAGCTGTGCATGTAACCCCAACTGACCACAAAGAGGATGTTTTGGGTGTAAACATGACCAGAAGAAGAGACCAAGAAGATAGGGAGAGGCTCTTCTTTATTTTTTGATTCCCATTACGCCCAGGGAAAAATAAGAACCTGACCTTACTCTGCTGATAAACAGGACTGAGTCAGAAACACTCAACTTAATTGCCTTCTTTCATAATGGAAACACTTCCCATAATCAGAACTATCAGCTCTCTACTGTGGCTGAATATTGCAGTGCAAATTGCACTGCATTTACATACACATGAAATACATATGTATATCAAATAAAGCCACTTTGGACTAAGCATCACTTCACAGGTTTTTGAAAGAATTCTACTTCAATTTTAATTTATTCCCATTTGTCATGTTGGGTGAGATACATGGGATCAAAAGTAGATGCATATTTTCATATAAGGCAGACTCTGGGGCTGTGTTTTCTGTTTTCTTTTAATATCCCAGGTATAATTCTACTTATCTTAAAATAGGGCTTTAGAGTAGGTCAGACAAGTGTCTTCTTAATTTATTGAAGAACCTGAGAGTGGCCAGCTCTACCTTGTAGACAACTGAATTAGGTGAAATTAATTCCTTCCCCACTGATCACCAGGTACGTGGCACAGATCTCCTGTGCTGGAGTGGGTGGTCTGACCTTTCAGGCCCTGAGCTGAATGACAGGGCTGTTTACAGGTGGTTTCCATGAGCTCCCTGTAGTTTTCTTTGCAGCCAAACTTTAGCTTTTTATGCCTTAGATAGTGGTGGGACACTCCAGCCGTGACCACGTGCTTGTCTTTCTGCAGGAGATGTGTGTGATGTGTCTCACTTCTGCATTTTAGCAACCCAGACGCTGACCCTGGGCACTGTTTTTCTCTCTGTGGGATGGCTGGTGCCACTGGGTTTGGAGTGTTGTCCCTTAACCCAGCTCTAGCAGGCTTGCAAAGGAAGGAGGGTGGTGTGGTGGTGAAAGTACCCCTACTGCATGGCAGGAGATCTGAGCTTGACTCTTCACTCTGCCACAAAAAAATATCATTGTTGATCTTGGGTGTGTTTCTTACACTCTCTGCTCCACCACAGATCCCCCATCTGTAAAAATGTGAACGATTTTTACCTACCTGGCTGAAAACTGAGGACCTCATAACTGGAACTCGAGGAACCTAGAGGGAAACTCTGGTCTGGATTTGCTCATGACAAAGCATCTACTAACATATTTTCAGCCAGTGCCTGGCAGAGCAGCAATGTTCAGATTTCTGTTTAAATAAGCTCTTTCATCAGATGAAAGAACATACCAGGAACTGGTCAGCAATATTCTCTGCAGAGTGGCCCCTGGAAGGGGAGCTCAGAGCAGGGAGTTAATGGCTTCCAGGTAAGGAGAAGAGCTGCAATGAGATGGAGCTGGTAACAGAGGACTGAGCCAGGGAGCTCCTGACTCCTGAGCAATCCCAGTCACCAGCTGCTGGTCACCTCTGCAGGGGGAGGACAAGGTGAATGCAGCCATTGCTCTTCACTCTGCTGGTGAATATTGAACAATAACCAGTGCCATAAAGCCTTTGACTTTAACTGGCATGAATGAAAGGCTTTGGTCAGGTTGGCCTTGGAATTGTTTAGGATGAAATTGATTCCTTCTAGCTTTTGAGAGGGTCCAATTTAAGCTGTTTAGCTGAGCAGTGTGGAAAATACAGCAGTTTAGCTATTATGTGGTCAAACTGGAGAGCAGACACCATTTACCCATATTGCTGGATCCATAACCTCACATCCTCTTGGAAACACCGTTCTTATTACACTTCCTATGGCTGTTGTTGTGGCCACCAGCGATGAAAATCCAGCCTGTTTTATCCATCATGTTTCTTGGCTTCCATATTTCTTATGTGTCCTACACACCCCTCAGAACATTTGATGCACATGTTCATTGCAGGGTTTCCACTGCAAGCAGAAATGTGTGAGTTTTGAGACAGCAGGGCAGGAAATGCTTTTGGAAGGTGTCAATGGCCTTAGAGTTTGTAAAGATTAGTATGGCTACAAAAGCTGTCATGAAAAGAAACCACATTTCTGAGAGACTGATTGCTTGTGTTTTTAACCCTAGAGCTTTTGAGGCTGGATACAGTAGCATCTGGTTTTACTGCAGATCTGTAAAGATTATATGAATATACACAATAACCTGTTTTCTGCACTGGACAGTCTCTTCGCCCATTCTACCTGAGGGATGATTTCTTCCAGCAATTCTGGAAATTACTGGTTTGTGAAGCCAGGACAGTCTTAAAACAGAGGGTAATTTTTTTTCCTCAGAGGCATTTTACATCAATTCTCAGCTGCCATAAAATTATAGAGAGTATGAATTTGTGAGCTTTATGCTGGCTGAGAACCTGACCTAAATTTTGGACAATGGATTATATAGACAAAGGAAAATGTTAATTTGGACTGCTTTCTGGGAGAAAAAGAATGTTTCTTTCTATACAACTTCCCTTGGGAGCTGTGGAGGTACATGGAGGAGCAATGAGATAAAATGAGAAAGGAAAATTTGGGGCTGCTGCTAGTAAAGTGAGGTGTTAATCTTTCCCCATGAGAACATGATGATGATTTCTCAGCAAGAGGCAGAGGTAAAAGAAAAGAGATGGAAATGGTGAAGTAATAGAAAAGGCATCTTGGTTCAATGGACACTGGTTTCACTCCGGTATAAAATGAAGAAGAACAGGAGGAAACAAGTAAAACATGAGTCCTTTTCCAGAAGAAAATAACCATGTGATGTGATTCTGAGGCTGGACTGCCAGCACTAATTGCTGCCTCAAAGGCATAAAACCCCTGCTTTGAGCAACTGCCCTCCTTGGCAGGACGAGGACTTCTCCTGCCTTACCAAAATGAGCAGGTTGGTTCCTTGGCAAGGCATTTTATGCCAGGACTGGACAGAGTGGAGAAGAAGTATAACCCTATCCTGGCAGACAAATGAGCCTGGGTGATCTTAGAGGCCATTTCCATCCCTGTTTTCCTCATTTTGCTCCAGGGTGTTTAAACCTCAAAGCAGTCAGTATTTATCCAAACACTTCCATTCTGAAAAACTGGGCTTCTGGTGAGTTTTTCTGGCCTCCCTTGTGCTGATGGCTGGAAGTGCTGTGATGCATTGTGTGTAAAGTCTCCTTACTCCCACTTCTGGCACAACTCTTAGGAAGTGCACAACCATGCAAAGAAATAAAAATAGAAGACTAGATACATCAGGCAAAGTCAATCTGAGAGTCTGCAGGAGGACCTGGTTGAAGCTTTTCATCCTTGACATTGAAGCCAGACCCTGTCCCTGGTATGGATGTTGCTGGTACAGTGCCCATGACTGTTACTCCTGGGGCAGACCATGCCCCTGGCTAAATATGGGTGGCACGAGGGACATTGCCTTCTCCATGCCTTCTGCCCCTACTGATGGAGGTGGGCTTTCCTCCACAGCCCAACACACTGTTCCTAAAGTCACAAGAAACACAAATGAAAGTAGAATTTTCAAAACAATCACCTAATTTCCTGAAAATATATATATAAGGTGTTCTATTTAGACTGTTGGAGAATCTGGAAAAAAACCCGTTTGACTATTAATTAATATGGATGGGGTTAAAATTAGCAGTCTCCCCTGCAATAAAAACTTGGTTAAAATCATCAACATGATCAAGTACTCCCAACACTCATGTCTGTCTTTATTTATTACAGGGTTGGGAGACATCAACTTAATCTCTGGCTCTGCCAAAGCAGGTCTCCACTAGAGATTGATACTGCTACACCTCACAGTGCTTTGAATGAGCTGGGTGTGCCCATACCAGAGTCATCTCCAACCTGGCAAAGGCAACTTGTCTGTCCCAATCACAAATAGCTCTTTTTTCCAAGAATGATGGTTTGATGCCATAGGGGATTGTCTCCTCCTGCCCAGAAATGATGACTTGTGTGAACAGCAGTTGCACATCCACAGCCAAGGACGTGCTGTACCTAAATCTGGTTATAGAAGAGTTTTCAATTTATGGAATGGTTTATTTTATAAAAATGTAATTTACGTGATGTTTAAAACAACCAAGCCTCCATCTTGGTTGGGACCTTTGATCTCAGTGGAGCACCAGGACAATGACATGGTGCTCTGAGGGACGAAGCTGCAAACAAATGATGGCCAGGTTGGTTGGGCAGGTGCCAAGGAACGGCTGACAGGGATGATGTGCCATGGAAAAAGAGCAGGGATAGCCTAAACATGTCTATTTGTTTGGACAAAAAAAAAAATCTATGGCGAGGAAAAATAGGTATTATTGATAAAACATTGGCCAGGGGCAAAGAGCTGGGTTAAATACCATTGCTGGCACAGGCTTTGGGTGTGTGCCCAAGAACAAGTCATGGGACCTCCTGCCCTGGTTCTCAGCCCATAAAATGGAGATGTGGCAGAGGATAATGACAGCCCCTTTCCTTTATCCTGGCTTTATGTGTCAAACCAGCAATCCTGGGGGAAGGGGCTGCCTCCAGCACAATAGAGGCTTGTTCCCTTTTCATCGTGGCTGTGCAGCAGACACAGGTTGTGCTGTCACAAGGCCTCTCTCAAGGTTGTTTTGTTGAGACCAGTATTTAACTCTAGGCTTTAGAAACAGAAAATGAAAAGACACAACAGTTTAAAAGGTCAAACTGTCCACCTGTTCTGGGCAGGCTGGGTTTGTGGTGTGCACTGATGGCCGTGACGATTTTGCCTGAGGTCTGAGATGTGACTTCAATGGCAATTTGCAGAGCAAAGCAGTGATTGCAGAAAAGCTTGACTGGAAAATCTCTAAAAGTTTGAGCTCAGCAAACTGTAACCTTCTTTCTGGGACAGCATTTAATTTTAAGGTTAGGTCATTTTTGTCCAGGACTTGCTGTAATGAGAAATTCTCTCCCAGTTGGGAGGATAACTTATACCTTGTGACATAATGAAAATGGAGAGGATGAGTTCTGATTCTTGATTTTGTATTTAATTTTGGTTTTGTGTAATTGGACCACTAAGGTAGAGGCAAAAACTGAGCTCATTCTTTCCTCCACCATACTTTTTTCAACAGAAAAAATATTTATTTTCTTTAGTCCTCAAATGGAAGCAGCTCCCACAGTGAGAAGGAGCATTGTCTTTAAATTTTGAAAGGGAAAATTTCCCAAATAGGGTTTTCTTATTGTTATTTTTTTTCTTTTCCTTAAAGAATGTTACATTTTTGAAATAAAGAGATGTCAAAAAAAATTTTTAGCAGTTTGTTGCAATACCTTTTTTCCCTGCATTTGTGGGTTGGTCTATTACATAGGTTAGAGAATCATAAAGGGCATGAGCTGTTCTAAAATACCTCTGTAGAATGACTGTACTAGTGTTTGGAAGACAACCCATAAAAATGTAAAATGGTTCACTAACACTTATTTTAGAAATATTGATAATAGGCAAGACAAGTGTTACACTGTTCACAACCTGAAGTAACCTTTCTGAAAACTTGTAAGAGGATAAAAAGATTGTATAGAAGAAAAAAAAAAAAAAGAGTAACCTAAGCAGAAAAATTTGAGAAAACTCCAGAAAAACTTTTTTTTAGTTAACCAAGATCAATGCACAAAGTCTAAAAAAGCACTGGATATGGCTGATAAATTTCAATGTTATTTTGTTTCCATTTTGACATATTATGGAGTTGTGCTAAGCAGAATTCCTGAGGCTGAAGGAAAACTCAGGTACTCCAAACAAATACCATTTGAAGTGAATGTTTTTTGGCAAGGTGTTTCACAGTATGCATTGAAAAATTCCATCCAAGATATTTTGATACCTTGTTTTAGGAAAAGAAAATGCTGAGGATTCAAAGTAAAATAAGACTGCGGGGGAAAGAAAATTAATCTGTTTTCTTGGAACATCTCTCAGAATGTTACAAATCCTGCAGAAATTTATGGGTAGCCAGAAGCATCAACTAAAGCCCTCACCATTCACCAGCCTGTTACCAAAAGTGAACATGAGAGAACATTTCCATGTCGTGGAATATGTCTGATGATTTTATGATCGAGAGAGGTCAAGCTCAGACTTGCTCCTTAGGAATGCTGCTCTCCAAACTTCCCCAAAAATCCTCAGCATCCGGTGGCACGTCGTGTTTTGTAATATCTACTCATTAATCACTACCTTACACTATTAATTAATCCTGGCAACACTTTTGTTAGATGGGGAAAGTTAAGGCAAGATGAAGTTAAATTCCAAATCACGAAGGGATTCCTAGTTGGCTGTCAAGAAAAAAACACAGAAATCACGGGCATTTCTAAACAATAGGTGAAGCTGGAATTCTAGAGGTATTTAGACACATACCACTAAAACCAAGAGATGATGATGAGATGTTTCTATTTCTGCTGCAGTCAGCATTTTGAGAATTTTCTCTCTTCTGTAGCACAGAAAAGATTTATGTGTTTGTGGCATATATTACAGAGCTGTAGGAAACACTGAAGCCCATTCAACACTTGGAATGAGCACACTGAAAGTTGTCACACATTATCTGGGATTAGAGCTGAGTACTTCTAGCCAGACCCTCCACTACTGAAAGTTAATTGGTGAAACTTGATTTTATAGACTGGAAAGATGCCAGTGAACCTCAGCTGGAGGTCAGGAATCCCATCCTGCTCCCTGGCTAGGCAGAGCCAGGATGGGAGAATTTCAAGGCTGCTTCCATCCTTCATTTTGGGTGACACAAGGTGCCTATTTTGCTCCACTGGCTGAGACAGACTAAAGGCTGACTTGAGTTCAATGGGATGAAACCCAGCCCAGCTGCTTCATCAGGTCCTGCTTCAGGGGCTTGTTACTCTGTGAGTTATTGACCTTCAATCAGCTCTGATGGTCCAGCCTTAGGGTGACTTTCCCTGAATCAGCAGCAAAAGCAGAAATCCAAGGTTTATTTCCCAGTTGTAGACAGCTTCCTCCTCACCTTGTCTGCAAATAGGAAGTGACAGGTCATAAGGCTCCTCCCTGGGGTCTTGTGAGATACCAGGTGTTGGGGCTGCCATCAGCATTGTGCTACCCTGTGCCCACAGGGATGGCATCAAACATGATGGGGATGCAGCTGCAGCAGAGGCATTTCTTGCCCAGGTACCAGGTCCACACAAATCCTCCCATTTCTGTGTCACACCAGGACCAGGAGAAGGCCTTGAGAAATGAAGCTGCCAGCATGAAAGCAGTAGGGGAAGGCTTACGAGGACCTTTCTGGAAAGCTGAAAACAGGAAATGTTTAATCAAGCTCTGAGGGGAAAAAAACACTTAAAAAAAACTTTAAAAAAAAAAGAAAAGTCAGTCTCTCTCTGAGCAGCCAGGATGTTTGTGAAATCCCTGCTCCGTTTATTATGATGCTGAGTTTCAGCTGGCTGTTTTATTAAAGGCAGCTGGGACACATTACTTGTGCATTAACACTGAGCCAGCTTTCATTTTAAAACTTACCCGTTGCTGGGAGCTTTCCTTAATGCATTCCTGCTGCTGCCAGCTCCATAATCCACACCAGCAGCCGCAGGGGAAGATCACCTCACCTCACCATACTTCTTATTTCCGGAGAAAGGCTTAATAAAAATCAGCCTGGCTGCTCAGGAGCAGGACTGTCCCTCTCCTCACTGTGTGTCCGAGGTGGAGCAAAGCTTGCTGGAGTGAGAGGTGGTGCATCTGCCAAGAGGACATCTGCTTGTGGAGCAAACCCCTTAACACTCATGTGCAGCTCTCTCTTAATTGCTTCCCAGGGACGTATTAGAGCTTTTTGCAATGTAAACTGGGTTTCAGTACATCACAAATCACTGAGTGATGGCTCCAGTGGATCGGGAGGAGGCTGGCAAGCCTGGCTGGGAGGGCGATGGGGAAGGAGCTTCAGAGGTTTGTCCGTGCAGCGTGGCAAGAGGGGTGCTGGGGTTTGGCAACCAGTCTCTGTCCTCCAGCACGTGTCTTCCAAGCACACAGGGCAAAACGTTCTTTTCAGGGATCTGAGAAGTTACTGAAGTCCCTCACCCTCATATTGTTCTGT
Organism: Leptocoma aspasia; assembly: GCA_013399835.1. Taxonomy (NCBI): domain Eukaryota; kingdom Metazoa; phylum Chordata; class Aves; order Passeriformes; family Nectariniidae; genus Leptocoma; species Leptocoma aspasia. The sequence continues at coordinate 82,569 of VXAX01002711.1, forward strand.
TTAAAGGAGCACTCATGTGCAAAAGGAGAGAGGGAATGTCTCTCTTGTGCCCTCAGCCCTGTAACTTGGGCATCAAAACCTGTCTGGGCCCTGCCTGCCATCCTGATCCTGGTTCTGAGCATGGCTCCAAATGCCCTCTGGGAAACCAAGTGTAAAATGCTGCTGTGAATTTGGGTCACAGTTTTGGGAAGGGGTCAAAGGAGTGTTGTTCCTATGCTCACACCCCTTCTTAGCTTGGTGTCAGAAGAAGACTGGTGCCATCACACAGCATGTTGGGTGGTGCACATGTGTGGTTTTTAGCTGGTTTGTTCCCTAACTAGTTTGGGACTCACAAGCTGACTCCAACTAAACATAACTGAAAGGCAGAAATTTCAAAAGTATTGAGCCCTTAAAAGTGTGAATAAGTTGTGGGCTGGAGAAAAGCAGTTCTGTTAATGCCCTTGCTGATAGGCTGCACTGGGACCTCAGGCTTCATTAGACACTTGAGAACTCACACAAGCATGCCCCATTAAATGGTTTAAGTGCAGAGGACAGTTCCATTCCTTATGCCTTATTAGTGTTCACCCTTCTCCCATGTCCAGGAAAAACTCTTTTTCTTTTACATGGGACTAGCCTATGGAACAAACTGCCCTGAGGATGTGTTTCTTTCTGACATATCTTAGCCGGTACTTAGTTGATACTATTTCGTTTCTCAGAATGATAGATGGTTCCTCATGCCATAAAAATATCAGAATCTTTTTTCCCCACCTCAAACCTCTTTGTGCCTTAATTTGTAAAATCACACAACTGGTTCCTCAGATTCCTAGTAATTTGTAAAATCACACAACAGGTTCCTAGTAACATCCATACAGAAAAAGAAGGGGTTCTTTCCTGTAAAAGCCTTTGTTTTGTCTTATTCTCATGTATTTGCACTTCTAGAGAGGATAAGTGTCTCTACCATTTATTATTGGTACTATATTGTACTATATTTCTTTATGCTTTGTCTCCACAGAAAAAGGGCTTTAAGTTTAGTGCAGCAACACTCTACAGAGAGGCTAGATGCCAGGAAAAGCCAGAGGTACTAATCAGAGCCCTCCACAAGTTCTTCTTGGAAGGGAAACCACTGAACTACTGCAAAATGTTTACTAGGTTCATTAAATATTCGGCTTAGTAGTGTAGAGCTGTAAGCCAAAACGTGGCTGGTATGCATAGAGAGAGACTCAGAAGGAGATGTTTGTGTGTGTGTAGCTGTCTAATATTTACGAAAACTTTTCTCACCAGATCAAAAATCATGGATTGAGAATCCTTATGAACAGTTTTGGTTTCACTGGATTAGCACTGCTCAAAGGGAAACTAGCTCTGTGGAAAATTCATGCGCATCCCCAAAGACTTTGACATGGGGCAAGATGGAAGAGGAAGGAGGTATGTTCCCAGTCCTCCCAGGGAAGCAGCTAAGGATGTATGTGTTCCCTCTCAGAGGCCACTGGGGAGCTGACCTGAGCTTCAATGAAATGTCTCACCAGCTCTGGGAAATGCAGAGAGGTGAAGGAGCTACCCTATAGAATTTCTTTTTGGGTAAAATTCCCCTTTGCTTTGGGTGCTGCTCAAGCAAAGGAGCAGGTCACGCTATGAACATCAGCTTTCATCCAGAGGGCTCTCTTTTGCAACACTCCTTCAATTCTACTGCCTTGAAACACCTTGCCTTTCTCAGCTCCTCCATTATAATGTCATAATACTCATCTGAATAAATGTGAACTTTCTGTTGTATACCATGTCCCCTGTGTTAGCAGGGAATTAATTACTGCAGTTCAATACAGGAAGGAGCTCTGCACTTCATTCACTGCAGTTTGCTGTAATGAACTCAAGAGCAATTGTGTCAGACCCTGGGCTCGAGTAAATCCACATAACTGCACTAGACCAGGTGATGATCTGCCCTATTATTTTTCTTACAGTGCTGCAATTTGCCTGGGACACTTGGTTTAACATTTACATCCTGAGTCTTGCAAAAAGTGCTGGGGGAAATTTATAACCACGAGTTAATTAACCATGAATCAGTTAATATTTGGGCATGTGAAGTGCTATATATATGCAAGGGATTAAGCTGTCAGAGGGAACTTTGGTTTTAAATCTCTTAGGAAAGTTGTCACTTCTGGCAGCATGCTGGTCTCCAAGTTAATGCTGTGCAGGGCAACTGCAGGAGCATTGATTCAGGGACAAAGTTCCTCTTGCTATTTTTTTACATTTTCTGGGTTTACTCTATGGGACTCCCATCCAAATAATTCTCCCCCTCTAACCTTGGGAACCTACCCAAGGCTTTGGTTAGGGGAGAAACTGGTGCACAACGGCTGGGTGAGATTCATACTCCTGTGCTGTACAGATCACAGTGTGTTCTGTCAGCTCTGGAAGACAGACAGACACACACCTGTAAGGTCTGCACAGCCCCTGGTGTCTGCAGGGATCTTGGCAGCAACTGAGAGATAAGCTCTGCATAGCAGCTGGGATTCAGTGGTGAATTTAAGGACCCATCTGCTCTTGCTCCCCTTTCTGGCCAGTTTTGCTGGAAGATTTATACTCTAATCAATCCCACGTTTCATTTTTCTCCTGAGCAGTGCTGTGAGGAGTTAGTGCAGTGACCCTCTGACACTGCCTCTGTCCCTGCTGGCTTGCTTTGCCCTGGCCCAGAGATGCTCCACGGATGCAGGCAGTTCCTTACACCCCCTTGCTGCTGGGATCTTTGTGCTTCCACATGGGCTTTAAATCAGCTGCTGAAGCAGCTAGGCAGCTGGGTGGATGGAGAGGGACAGAGATGTTAGTTTTGTGTCTGGCTGGCTAGCCTTACTTATATTTGGGCAGCAGTGGCTATTAGGATAATATTAGTATGCTTTGTCATCAGGGCAAAGAAGATAAAGGCTAAGAATAAAGTAGGAGGGCTTTTTAAATCTTGTCCCTGGTGATAAAGTCTGGTTTAATGGTGCTGTTTGCAAAGCTCTGACTGTGGTCAATGAGCAGGAGGAGGAGAGGCACATCAGAACGAGCTGGTAATCAACAACAGAATCACAGAATCATTTGGGTCGGAAGGGACCTGCAAGACCATCTAATTCCGCCCCCTGCCATGGGCAGGGACACCTTCCACTAGACCAGGTTGCTCCAATCCCCATTCAGCCTGTCCTTGAGTCTTTGCAGGGACAGGGCACCCACAGCATCCCTGGGTCAATGCCCGCCGCAAACTCCCGCAGTCCTGAGCCTCTCCCCCTCTGCCCTGTGAAACCCACCGAAGCTGCTGCCAGCCATTCCAGCTCCTTGCTGGGACAGGGTCAGGCCGGCTGGCCCGGAGGCTGCAGGTGACCTGCTGGGGCCAGGAAGGGATTAGGAGCTGTGGCGAGCAGCGCTGGTGGCCGCACACGGGCTGGCGCAGGTGACAGCGCCTGGGCGCGGGCAGGAGCAGCGCTGGCACTGCGCGACCTCGGCACAGCCGGCCCCGGGCTCGGCAGGCTCGGCTGAGCTTTAGGATGTTGGCGTGGCTGCTCCAAGCTCCCCGAGGTGGCAACAACTGCGTTTCACACAGCTTCAAAGAGCCAGGTTTGATATAACAAACTCAATTTTTTTTTTCTGCCTACTTGAACCTGATGAACGTCCTGTAGGAGCAGCAGCTGCTGACAAATAGTGACAGTTTCCATGAAGAAAATGAGCGTGAATGGAGCGTTAATAAAGCTCTGCTAGGCTCATTTAAGGCAGGCACTTTCCCAGAGCTGAGAGCTGACTTTCAGTTACTGGAGTTTTGTAACCAAAGGAAGGGATGGAGCTGAACTTCCCTATGATAAACCGCTCTAAAATACTTGGAGAAATAAAGTCTGCATGATGATATGCCATTATTCAGAGGCTCTTGCTACCAGTTTTCTCTGCTCTGCAGGTCAAATTCAAAAGCCTTATAACATTTTCATGGGCAGAGAAGCAGAATAATATTAAGAAGGGTATTTTTGGTAGGGGATGGTTTTACAGTTATATATGGGTAGGCAAATGCCTTGGGTGGTGTCATGACACCCACCATGTCCATTCACCAGTACAACTACTAACCATATTTCCTGTGTTACTCAGTCTTTTGGGGCCCAGTCAGGCTGGTTTTATCACAGGGAATAGCAATTAATGTTTCCTCCCAGGCTAAAGAGTAGATTTATCCCTGTTCTCCTCCAAGTAACTACATGAAGCATTGACATCTCAGAGACTACTTGAGGATGATCAAGAGTTATTTCTAATGTAGCCATTTTAACAGAAGCCGCAGAGTTTTGGCTGTAGGAGGCTGATTTCTCAGTACTTCTGTTGTCTGAAAGTTTGTGCAATGCAAAAAATACACAGCTTGTAAAGCATAAGGCCAGATGTTGCCCTGTTTCTCTGCATGACTATTGCCACTAACATCTGGGGACTGCTCCCAGGGCAAGAGGCTGCTCCAAGGGATGGAGCAGGGATGGAAAGGCCCAGCTCTTGACATGGCAGTTGTGAGAGAAACACAGAGATGGCAATTCCCTGCATCTTCTCCAGTTGCTTTCCAGTATCTGTCTGCAATTCCAGACAGAAAGCCTTGTGGGGAGAACAGGCTGCCATTTATTTATTTTTCAAAACACTTACTCGACTCCAGCACCTACCGGACCATCTTGTCCTGCACCAGATGGGAATGGATGAGCTGAGCTCTCGACATGACCACAGCATGAATGTTTTCATGCAAGCCTAAGAACAGCACACAGCAAGGGAGATGGGTAGATATCCAACGGGTTCTCACCAAAACAAAACAATTATTAATGATTCTGCAAATTTCCCTCAACACTAATTTCCTGTTTCATGCAATAGGTGAAGAATGTCAGTACTTTGTGGACTTCAGGGCTCATTTTTTGTCCTTGATTCCAAGTCCCTGATGGACCAGATATCTATAACATATACAATCCAAGATGTTTACTTCTTGTTCCAACATGTAGTTTCTAACATTTTGCCTCCCTTAATTCTAAATCTCTCAGGTGCCAAGAACCTGGAATTTCACCCAACCCGTGTAGGAGCTGGTTTGGCATTCCCACACCCTAAGGAGCAACCTCATTGGAAGAAAGAAAATTGTGTCAATATGAGATTAGGATCAGATCAGCTCAAGGCAATTTCTCTGGAAAACACCCAAACAAACAAGCAAACAGCAAAAATAAAACATTATGAAGTTAGCTCTAGGATGAGCATAACTCTTGATTGGCAGAAGGCTCTGGCTACAGAAGAGTTTGGGATATGGTGCCTTCATTTGCGTGACTGATGGAATTGCAGAGAATTCCCATACAGAGCCACCAGGCCCAAGCAGGCCATTAACACAATTCCACTGCATTTTTCTTAAACCCATTAGGCTGTACTGTTGTGGAAGCCCATTTTTTTTTCTCCAATTTGTAGATTCAGTTCACAGGAAGTGATTTTGCAGGAGCACCTTGTGATTTAGTTCAGCATAACCCAAAGTCAGACTGTGGTCTCCTGAAGGAACACTTTAATTTCTCTAACAGTCTATCCCCTCATGCTCAGTCTGTTGGCAGCTCAGAGCATGCACATGTACATTTCTTATGAGATCCCTGATGACCACAGGGAAAAGGTCCTGGGGGATGCTGGAAATACATGTGCTGTATGGAAACTATATCTTACCCAGGTGCACAGCTCTTGAGAAGCCTGAGCCTCTGAGGAGCTGAAAAACTCTCTTTCCTGCGTGGGAGGAAAAGGTTTTGCAAAGATTGTCAAATGGGAACAGAAATGCTTAAAACATAGACAAAAAACAGGTATAATTTGCCTGTCATTCTTTAGGATGTTGGGTTTTAGAGGCACATTCATACAAAAATCAATTAAAATTAATCTTCTACAATAAAATGAAAGGGGCAATTAAAAACCATCCAAATAAACCCCAACCACGAGAAGCTGTCTACATAGGAAATTTGCTTTATTATTGCAGCAGTGGCAAACCATGCCAAATAAAGTTTAGCCCCTGCTGTGCTGGGCACTGCACAGAGATTGACAGCCAAAACTTAGTACAAGGAACATGCAAACTTTGTAGGCAGAACACCACACTACACATTTTCCAACTGGTTTTCTCACATGAAAATTGTAGCCTCAAAATATTAAGCAACTCAATGACACAAAACCAAAAGGCCATGCTAAAATCAGAAATTAAATACTAGTGTGCTGAATTCTAATCCAGTGAAGGTGTGCAGTGGCTCAGGCACTTCACAGTGATCAGCAGCTCCTGTAGATGTATTTCCAAATAAAAACATGACCCTGCAAAGAGACCTTCCCTTTGATAACTCCTCCATGAAACCATGCCTTCATCACAGGGAAGGTGGATGGCTTGTTTAGCTTTTGCAATCAGGAGCTGTTTCAGCTTCTCCCATGCACACACCTGCCTTCAATTCCTTTCTGAATGCAGCTCAGCTGTGTCTTCACTCAGGTGCACTCTGCTTGTTAGCAACAGCAGCTCCTCTGCTGCTGGCATCATCTCGCTCCTTCCCTCCAGAGCAGCAACAGCTGTTTCCTCTGCATGTGTGAAAGTCTTTATACTACCCAAGAACTGCTAAATACCTCTAATTGCCCGTGTAATAGTCTCGGAGTGAAGGACATGAGCTGGATAATTCCCATCTGTAGATGGAAGCTCTCACCCCGCACTCTGAGGAAGCACACAGTGGCTCCTGGTGAAAAAGAGGTTGTAAGTTGTTGGAGATGATCCTCTCAGGTCGGGAGCCTGTGTCTTACTGATCTGGGGAAGAGCATATGAAAACGGCAAATGTAGTGCTGCTTGACAAAAATAATTCCTTTCCTATCACTGATTTGCAACTTAACTACAAATTATGTTTTGTATTTCATATCTCTGTGTTGCTTCCTCTTCCATGAATTTGCCTAGTGGCTTCTTTGAGCCCAGGCAAATGTCTGATATCTGGAGCACCCAGTGTCAAGGAGTTCCAAAGTTTAACAGAGAAGCCTTTTCTTGTGTTAGAACCTGATATTTTTGTGTGGTCATTAATTGTTTTTCTGTCAGGAGGGGATCTACTAATTATGGACCCTCCATATATCACTCTTGAGCTCAGAAGTTTCCAGCACTCCTGATTCATCTCTTGTAGCTCAGCAGCTGTGGAAACCAGCAGCTGATGAACTCAGTTGCCCTACTGCTCTGAACTGCAGGAGATCAGAACTATTACTGTTTATTTTTCTTGGTGTTTTTTCCTCCTAAAATTATTTTTTTAACGATTAACATGCTAATACTCAATTAAATGCTTAAAAATTTAGATAACCCACTGTGTTATAACTCTCTTAATCCTTTTCTGTACTTTGCCTTCCTCTTCCAGCCTCCCGAGGGTCTTGACCTGCAGTTTGAGAAACTACTGCACAGCATTTGGGATAGTAGGCAGTATCCTTAAATTGCCTTTTGTAAGACTGAAACTTTTATTTATGATCAGTTTGTGGTTTGAAAAGGAACTGTACATCTCTTCAGCAGCTCTTTTACAGCTCATAGAGCAGCATATCAACATCAGTGAGCTGAAGTTTACCAAGTCTTAGGAGATCAGTGAACCTTAGATGTGCTTCAAGCCTTGCCATCTCACTGAAATGTTGATGTTTCTGCACTGGAAAGAGCCAGAAAAAGCTCAGTTTCATGTTTTCCATGTCCTTGATCTTGATCTAATACTTATCCAGGTTTCAGAGATTTGGAAACAGGTACAGAGACTTGGGCTGCAGCAGAGGACAAATCTTGGGCAGGAACTGAGTTCTGCTTTCCCTTTCCTTATGCTTTAAACCCAAGCTTGGACCCTATTGAAGGTTAAGAAACAATTTGCAAATTGTTAACTGAGGAGTGTTGATTAATGTTTCATTTCACAGAAGAACTGGAAGCAAGGTTGTTTCCATGCACAATTTAACAAGGAGGTGAAGATGAAAGGAAACTGCACACCATCCATCTTCGATCCCAAAAGTCTTAATTGCTAAGGAAATCAGGGGAATTTTGCAGTATCACAGGCCACATTAGGATTTCTATTTTATACCTCATAACCTGGCATTTCTTTTTGGGAGTAATGGCACACCTAATAATACAAGGCAGAAGAAATCATTGTCAGGTAATCCAGCTTTGAAGCAGAACAAACAGTGAGAACAGCATCAGAAGCTTTGAATAACAAAACACTTACACCAAGGAATGCCAATGGAAACACGCTCCTTCTGCAGGTCTGTTCACTGCTATTTATTCAGCATAGGCTGTGAATAAACAGTAGAAAGCTAAATGGCATTACACTTTGGTAAGGACAGACAGCACAGATAGGGTGTACAGGCTTGAATTCCTCCGTAGCCACATGAAGCAGGAGTAATTAGAAGTGGCTGGACAGTTGCCAGCACCGCGTTCTCATTGAGAAATAAAATCCTATTGCAATGCAAGTACTTAACTAAATCACACAGTAATTTTGAAAGTCATGTGCTGGAAAAAGGAACACGTTCTCAGATTTTCAAAATGAACCTCAGACAGAATAACACATGATGTTTTGGTTTGAATTTAAAGCTATGTTCCTGAAAATGAAAAAAAACCCCAACCAACTGACACTGTGTAATCAATCCTAAGTGCTATTTCTTCCATCAAAGATTTCTCCATTTACTGAGCAGTGGAAAGGGAGGGAGTATTTTAATGTGGCATGAAAATAGATGTCAGCTTCTCAAAAGAGATTAAGCTCTACTGTCAGTGGTACCCAGGCCAGGGAGCAACCTCTGGCTCCAGAGAAATTGAGTGCAGAGAGTTTTGCACCTGTAACATTTAGGGCAACTTCTAGGAGTAAAATGTCTGAGTCCATGATGTGTGTCCAGGCACAGAAATCTTTGTATTGTGGAGGGAGGTGTCTCTGCCTGTACAGGGTGCAGTATTAGATGTGACCAGTGCCCTGTGGCCATCCATGATCAACTGCTGTGGTTCAACACTCAAAGAAAACATTAATTCTCTCTTTAGATGGCAGATTTTGTTGCATGGGGAATGTGCCCTACAAGTTTTCTGGCTGCATCATCTCTGCTGAGATCTGAGCCCATTGCTTCTAAGCTAATTGCAGATACATTGCTCAGTGGAAAGACCTTTAGTTGTTCAGAATACTGATGGCCTCTCCGACTTATTTTCCTGCTGATCAAAAGTTTCTGGAAAACACAAACAGATGTCAGGCTTGTCTGTTAAAGGAAATGGATTTCATCTTACCTTTTTACCTAGTACTCTGTTGCATGGAAGCACACAGCCAATGGCCATGAAAAGAAAGGGGCTGCATGATTATATGATTCTTGTATTCTGCAGGCAAACCAAAATACCAATATTCGTTTAACTGACTTGAATGAAATTTTCATTTTGTTTACAAAAGAGATTGTAACAAAGCATTTTCCCTGGTTTACATGTAGTGTTATGGTTTAGGCTTTAAAATGTCTTAAGAATTATCTAAATGTACCTACAGAGTGAGAATGATTTAATTTCAGTTAATCTGTTTAAAGTGAGAATAATTTAATTTAATTGAATTACTTTGAAGACAAGCTCTTTTCATACTCCATCTAAAGTTAGGCAGCTCCAGAGGATAAATCACCCCATCTGTTGCAAAGCATTGAAAGCAAAACTGTATAAAGGTTTCCTTTGAAAGCATCAAAATAAAGTATTTCTGTGTTTAGCCCAGTTTTTTAATAGCTTTGTGAAAGCAACACATTGAAAAAAAAATTAGTCCCAAATTAGCCAGTTGATTGGAATGAGCACTTTTAATTAAAAACGTTCCAGTGGAAACCCCTTCCTTGTCAGCAATTCAGAGCTGTTTCCAGCAGCTGAAAAGTCAGGCATGGTGGAGACTGAAGCTGCAGGAGCAGTGTGGATGGTGTGTTTGTGCACACAAATGCAGCCTTGCACGCTGCCCCAGCGGGGCATTTCCTGCAATGATGCATGTGCATGCAGCAGCACTGCCTGCCACACCGCCCTCTGCCTTGGGATGAGCCCGGAAAACATGCCACTCTGCAGAAAACTTAACTTTGAGCCTGTGTCCCTGTTTTTGAGCCCTCTGGAGCTGTGATCAGGTCATGCTTGCAAGCTTTGATCTGCAAGACTGGAGGCCAGAGATGTGAGTCTTTGGTGGGAGCCGAGATCCTCGCTTAATCGGCCGAGGCAAAGAGCTGATGTTTGGGAAGAGTGCCAGTTGTGACAACACATAATGAAATGATGAGAATTGGCACCACTACAGTGCAGTGTGCTGCTTGTCCCTGACAGCAATCCTGAAAGTCATTTATACATGGAAAGTACACACAAAAGCCATAATTAGACCATATGGCTGAGCAGTTCCTCTGGTGTTGCTCAGCCGAGCTGTAGAACTTTTCTCTTGCAGCAGAGGAGTGACTGGAAGGGTCAGATCCAACCTGGAGGGTTTCCACTTCTAAAATTTATTTTAGAATTTTCTCTTACATCTCTGTCGAAGCCTGCCATTATTGGCTTTCTGGGGGGGAAAAAAGTCTGTATCTTTGATCTTAACCACATCCCACATGGTCTATAAAACCTGGAAAGCTGCAGTACTGGGATTCAGTATCCCAGAACAGAGCATCCATTCTTAATATGTCTGTATTTTTAGCATCCTTGTCTTGGGCAAGGTACAACACTCCAATGACTCAAATACAACTTGGTGCAGAGGAAAATATGGTTTATCCATACATATTTGCTTAACTGACTCTGAATAAAAATATAAACAACTCAGGGAGCTAAATGGGGTGGAAAGCTCATGTGTAAAGGGAAGGTCTGGGAGTCACCCCCCATGACATTCACTGTGTTACTCTTGGAGAAGGGCAAGTGCTGTTAAGAGAAATAATGACAGCTGTTTATTTCAGATAAAATGTGGGACACTTCCAGTTCTCTCTGCTCTGGATGCAAGTCTGGGAAACATTTCTGCAGTCAGCAGAGTTATATCAGCAGAGAGGTGGTGGAGGTGAAAGGAGCTGGCACTTTGAATTTTGTATCTGTTTTGCAGACCACAGAAAACAGATATAAAGCCAGTGAGAGAGCACACCACCTCACACCTGGCTACACCGGGGTCAGAAAAAAAAGAAAAGGTATTTTGTTTGCCAAAAAACCTTGACTTTTGCGCATGTTCTCTTTTCATGGCCATAATGATTGTGTCAATATCAGTACCTAGCCCTAGGAAATGTTCATGTCTTAATTTTTCAGCTCCTGAGCATCTTATAATCAATAAATTATTTTTCTCACAGAGCAATTCAGTAAGGGAAAATGTATTTCTAAAGGTTACAAAGGATGATGGTGAATGGATTATGGTGTTCCTCAGTTACCCAGTAAATTTTTAGTACAGTTGGTATTGATTCACATCTGTTGATTTCCATTTCAATGCCTGAATCATGAGAATGAACTTTATTTACCCATCTTTTATTTCCTGACCCTTTTTTACTCTTCATTGACCCACTCTTATCACCATTATGCACAACAAAAAAATATTCCTTTTCAGGCAGAGAAAAATCTGTGGGTGTGACAGCTGGTTCCAATTTCCAAATATTGGTAACATCTATCACAAATTTTGAATTTCCTTCCAAGAAAACCCAGGAACCTGTGCATTTTTTCACTGAATTCCTCCTAATTTTTGACCAGGCATGTACAGGATGTTAGTTGGAGTACAAGACAGAGAAATGTCAGTACCACTTCAAGTGAAATCTTTGACATCAGTCTACAAAAGGGAGGCAGATGGGACTTTGTACTTCTGTAAGAGTAAAACTTCAAATTTATTTATTTATTTAATTGATTTTATTTATTTATTTATATTTCTATAGTGTAGATCAAATTGAAGAAGGTCTGTGCTAAACATAGGCCACCTCATGCCTTCAGCCCTTTCGAATCTACAGAGTCAGTCCCAGCTCAGGAGGTGTGGTGGGAATGTCTTGTTGACATATTTCATTCCTTTCAGCATTTTACAGACCAGGCCATTGATTTTCAACCAGTGAGCAAGCCTGGTTTGTCTGCCTGAGCACCAGAAAAACGAGCTCCAGAGACACCAGAAGGCCCCAGTGTTTATTGGTGTGGCTGGTGTCTTGATTTCTTTTGGTACCTCACATGTTTTTGTTGTGGTGTGTGATGGTTTTTGGGTCCCCACCACAAGAGGGAACCTACCCCCAGGGCCCTTTGGAGGCAGTTCCCTCATGAGTTCTTTGGCAAGGGGTGAAAAACGAGCAAGNGGTGGGAGGGTGCCTCTCCTGCCTTGTGGGAAGCTCATCCCAAGGGAGGGAGGATGAGGGCAGCTCCGTCATGCAGCGCCGTGCTCGCCACAGCTCTCAGCAGGCGCCACAGCAGCCCTTGCTCGGCTCGTGAGCGGCAGGAGCAGTGCTGGGTTTATCAAATTATAGCTGGGTACAGCTCTTCAAAGGCATCCCTGTGGCACGTCACAGCAACACCAGATCAGTCAGGATTTATGAGTGTCTGGCAGCTTCTCTGCCAGATGTGCCTGTCCTTTGTTTTCCGCAGGAGCTGGAAGCCGTCCATCCCGAAGCCGACCCACGCAGAGGGAGTGTGCAGAAGAGACAAGTTCTTGGAAAGGGAAATCAGGCAGTTTGGAAATGGCAGAGCCCCTGGGCACTGCTCAGATGTCTCATCTGCCTGTACTGAGCTGCATCTGCTCTTTACAAGCTGCAGGTTTCACTGATGCATAGACGGATGTTGTGAAAGGCAGTTGTGGCTGGGATTTGCTGGGGCTTGCAGGTGGTAGTAAAATTTTGGAGAGCTGACAGCAAGTGATGTTGTAGTTCAAAATCTTAGAGAAATAACTGTGATTGTTATGGGGATATAAAACGCTCAAGATCTGTTGAAGCTGGTGGAAAAGTTCCCATTCGTATCTTGGGGACAGAAATAAAATGGGATTCAGTGATTCCTGGTAATATTTGTTGGCTGGAAGGAGCCACACATGTAATTAATTCTGCATTCATTTGAAGGGCTGGTGGAGGAATCCAGTCCACCTGCCTATGGCATGTTGAGGAATAATCCTCCTACACTGGATGAAAATGTCTCTGCATAGTTAATTAAGCCAGTTCCCTCTCAGCTGAGCAGACCCTCACATCATAGAATTCCTACATACCTTCCTCTCTGTGCCCATAGGAGATGCACAATCACTTGCTTTAGGAAACCTGGTTCACCTGACCCTTAAAATGTACAGCTGCTAAGGGAAGCATCCATTTTCTTCATAAGGAAGAATCATTTCCTTCAGATTTCCCCCATTCCTCTGGTTTGGGGCTACTTGGGTTCCAATGACTTCAGCTAAATTTTATCAGCCAGTCATGGAAGTGACTCTGCTGCACGCCTAAAGCAGTGCTGCAGGAATTGGGAATCAGAGATAGTGAAGTCAGAGTGAATAAGCTGTTGGAAGCAATCTGATCCTGGAAGGATATTTACAGACATGACTTTCTAGCCTTCTGGATTTTTGTTTCTTTGGTTTGCTGAAAAGATGATATAAACAGAAGAAAAATGTAAATGGTAGTGTGGAAACTCTGGAAAAAGCATAGCCTGAGGAGGGTGTAGAGCAGGAGGGGACATGCTTCTTCAGGGGGTATTTAAAACTCTTCAATAGAAATCAGCAGAGAGGTGAGGAGAACCCTCCCTTCATGTTCCCAAGCTGTGAACTGATGAGAGGCTGTCATCACAGCTCACTCCCTTGTTAAGGCCAGTGCCATCTCCAGGCACAAAGCCCAGGAGATCCGGGGTGTCCAGTCTGTGGGAGAGGCAGTGCAGGTCTGACAGCTCCTGCTTTTGTGGTGTTCAAGAGGGCTCAGTCTAAAGGCACAAAATAAGTGATTTTAGACAACAGTGGACTCTACCACACAGCTTGAAGGACTAATGAGAAATAAATGAGTTTGGAAGCACACCAATTCCTATCCATGGTTGGCTGAAAACCCCCTTCTAAATGCAATTTCTTGGACAGGTAGGCCATAGCGGGGTCTAACCTGGAACATCTCACCATTGCATATCTGACTTTCCTTTATATGGGGGCAAGAAATCTGGCAAGCAAATGATAGCTGGAGATGTAAACTCCAAGGAATAGCAAGTTTCATCCATTTCACACTCAAATCACTTTAAATCCAGATGGTGACTAAATGACCTTCCTTGAGAAATTTGTCATCAGCAAATAGAAAGGTGACAAAATCCACAAGCCCATTGATATTCATCGTTGAAGTGTGAAGAATTTGCAGAATCTGTAAGGAGATCCCTTCCACTGCCCAAAGAAAACTCACCTAGCAAATTTAAATATTTTAGATACAGTTTGATTGGAGGATTAAAGGGCTTTTGCCCTGGTTAATTTTACTGTCCTCTGTCCTCATGACTGGATTTTTATTCTGGGCATTTGTAATACTACTTAAACGTAGACTGTGGGAACGTAGATTTGGTGACTCAGATTAGAGTCACCTCCCAGATTTATCTTCTGGGATAAAATGCAGAGAATTCAGAAATGAGAAACATTTGTGGAAAATCTGAGCCATGAAATCTGTAGCTCTAACTGTGATTCTTGTTCCCCTGTGTGAGGCACACAGAGGCCTGTTCCAGCCTTCCTTTCTTCCTGGGTCCAAGTCTTAGAGTGATGAAGGTCAGAAGACTCAAAAAGTATGGCTTTTAATGTGGTTCCTTCTCTTGCTTTATGAAAGGCTATTACTGGATACCCAGAGGCCACACCTTAGGATGGATCTGTCCTTATAAAGCCAAACACCTGAGATCCTGACAAAGGTAATGTGGATGCAGAGAGATATGAGGAAAAAGAATTTCACCCTCTGGTCCTGGAGCAGTGTTAAAGAGTAGCTTAGGTCTGGGCTGATGCTGATTGCCCCGGCCAAACCATGCAGCAGCATGCACAGTATAGAAGGTAGATGATGATGATGATGATGATGATGATGATGATGATGATGAGGTTCCCAGAGAACCCATCTGCTTTTGGACAGCAATTTGGAAGTTGCAGACCTGAGACTGCAAGATACTTCCCTCAGTATCTGTGTACCCATGGGCAATTTTTGTCCTCATGTGAAAACATGCACTGCTCATACTGAAATGTGAAATGTGAAAGCACCCCCAGAGCCCCAGAGGGAACCCTGCTGATCTGAGCAGTGGCTGCTGCTGTCAGCGACCTCCTCAGGGTCTGCACTGCCATCAGCGACCTCGGGGGCTTGAAAAGGAGCCAGGAGCCTTCCTCTGCAAGGAGTGACGTGCCTTGCTGGCCATGCTGTGGCAGTGGCAGAGGTCCTGGCCAGCCCCAGCAGCTGCCACCAGCCCCTGGCCATCGTGCCCCTGCTCTTTCCACTGTTCAGGGCAAGGAAACGTCCCAGCAGAGTTAATGCCAAAGCACTCTTTTTCCTGGTCCAAGGGCTGCCAGGAGGGACTTTGGGGCTGATGGGTTGTGTGAAAGGTGCTCCTGTCAGCTCCACACAAAGCCACTTACCAGCGCCAGGAGATGGGAAGGGGGAGAGTTACTGTACAAACAGGCATTCAAGATTAATTGCTTTTCATCTCTGGAGCAGGAGCTGGCCTTTCAGCCCTGGGATATAATAAGGGCCTGTTCTGATTGTATCTGTTCAGGGGCCGTGTACAGCCAAGGGGTGTTTGCCAGGGGCAGGCTGAAGTTTTTTGGGAGAAATGAATCGAGCTACCAAGTGCTTTGTCCTCCTGGGGCTGGAAACTGTTACAGTGCTAATGGAAGTGATTACCACGTGTTTACAACCACAAACGGGGTGTTTGCATCATATAATTTCTCTCCTCCTTGGAATTTGTGTTGTGAGCTGTTTTCACACCAAACTCCTGCTTGTCATGGTTTGCCACTGCTTGTTGTGCCCTGTGTTGCTGATAGATCCCAGTATTTGATAGGGTGATTAATGTGTCTGAAATCGGTTTGCCAGCTCTGGTGCCTTTCTTATGAATCATGCAACATTCAGTGTTTCCTTTAAAACTTGAGGAATGGCAGGTAAACAATTACATGAAAATCTCAACCTTCATTGAAAAAAATAACTAAAAATTGCCCAAAGGCATAAGCCAAAAAAGCTGATATTAAAAAAACCCCAAAAAAACCCAAAATCCACAATTTCATAGAATCCTAGAATGGTTTGGGTTGGAAGGGACCTTAAATATCATCTAGTTCCAGCTCCCCTGCCATGGGCAGGGACACCTTTCACTAAACCATGTTGCTCAGAGCCCCATCCAACCTGGCCATGGACACTTTCAGGGATGGGACATCCACAGGTTCTCTGGGGAACCTGTGCCAGTGCCTCACCATTCTCACAGTAAAGAAGTTATTCCAAATATCCAATCTAAATCTACTCTTACTTGACTCACTAATTTGGAACACCTGATGCTAAACCTCCTGAGAGCTCCTTGTGATGCAGATTATGTCATAAGATCCGTGAAACACAAATCATGGATTGCACTGCAGTGGACTGCAGGAGGACTCAGGAGGTCTACATGGGTCAGTGCAGGCAGCTGTGTCACAGCTTTTGGAGTCACCACACATCCACTTCACACCAGTGCTCTTCCCACCAGCCACAAAATGTAATGTCTTTTGTTCAAATGCCAGCTGCCTCATTCGGTGTAAACTGCTCTCCTCCTCCTGCGATGGGCTGTCTTCTCCCAGTGCTGATTTCAAAATGCCAACCACAACGCAGTCAGGTCCCTGCCTGCAGTTCTGCCCCACCCCTCTGCAGAGGACAGGGGCACCTTTGAACCTGGCAGTGTCCTTACCCTGCCATTATGTGCTGTATTAGTAACTGATGGTAAGAAATGGGGAATGTATTCCTTTACTGCGCTGAATTATGATTACACCCTCCTAAAATAGTAGCTCTGTTTGCAAAAATGTCAGCAGGTAGTGAAGGAATTTGAGGTTGTTCCTGACATTAAGTATTTTGATTTGTTTTTAAAGTGGTTCCAGACTCTAACTCCATTGTTCTGATTTAACCATACCTTCCCTCAAATTTGTATTGCAGGAAATAAAATAAAACCTTCAGTTACTTAATTCAAAGCATGTTACAGTGAGTTGCCAGCATAAACCTGTGCTGACTTGTGGTTGAGTTCAGTGCTCACCCATATTGACCAAAGAGGTAAATATAGACCAAGTTAAAAAACAAAGAAAATAGTGTCCTTCTGGTACAATATATCTTTATACTGGCCAGAAATCTCACGTCAATTTTTCTTATACCCTCAGAAGGGAAAAACTGGAAAACAATGAAGAGAAATGAGCACATTTTTTAAGATGGGAAAGATATAATTTTTAAGGCAACATAGTAATTTTTCTGATTTCAAAACCACTTGCCTCATTGATTTTTGATCCAAACCACATAAACTCCACATAAAAAATACAGCCTGTCCCTATAGGGCATTTAAAAATATACACTCTTTAGTTCTTATCCTTTGTCTATATAGCATGTGTCGGTGTGGAAGAAAAACATCAGAAATAATAAAAATTATAAGAGGGGATTATCTGCATTAGTCCAGGAGGTGCTGTGGAATCCCATAGCTGGGGATGAATCGTGGTCTCAGGCAGATGATGGGGAAGTCAATAGGGTCTTTGTCACTGGTTTCAGTGAGGTTTTCATTTGCTCTGCTTCTGCCAAGAATCATCACATGAAGCGTGTTGCTAAAATTATGCTAATATACAAATGTTTTTTAGCTTGTGCTCCACAGAGTGTTAGGGAGACCAGAATCACTGAAGTTCAGGATGAGGAAGATGCGGCACACTGTAACCAACAATTTTTTACGCTACTGATCTCAGTCTTGTGCAGCTGAACTTCCCCATGTTAATCTGAGATTGGGACATTTCACGCAAACCCAGCTGAGAGCAGCAGCAGAATCCCTCATCCACAGCACTGGTCTTTAATTTGGGCCTATCAAAAATTTAGTGTCTCCTCATTTCAATTGCTTTCCCCATGTCACTGTACATTCCTAAGTAATTCTACCACTGAAATAACATCTCAGTGTCTTTTAGTACTGGTTGTCTCCTCTGCTTACCTCACGTGATCTTTCCTCCCAGCCCTGGGGTCACTGCTGGGGTTCCCTTCTGTCTCCTGTGTTGTTGGAGGCAGAACTGATTGCACTCCTGGTGCAGATGGGCTGGATGAACAACGAGAGTGTGGCAGCATCCTCCCCTCACAAAGGTTCACTTTTGTGCATTCAGCCAGGAATTTTGGGTAGGGAACGTTGTATTCCCTTGAAGCAAGCTTACTGAGGAAAAGAGAGCTCTTTGTGACTGAACATTTACAAAGTGTTTCAAGGGGTTTCTTCTCTGCAGCCTTTGCAGGCCAGTGCAGGGGAGTCAGGCCCTGTCCTGGAGAAGGCAGATGGACCAGATGACCCCTCTGGCTCCTCTGGAGTCCTGTTTCGTATGGATGCTACAGTCCATCAGCCTCGGGGTCATCTTTGATCTCCAGTGTGCTTTTGTTTTCAATTTTCTTTACATCGTAAAATTTTGCAGCGCCCACCAGGCTGCTGACCTTGATGTTTTGGGAGCACACCGAGTCATTTGTTTAGGCTGTACTGTTGAACCAGATGGCTACATTTGAAATTCATTTATCTCAATCAGTTTGGGTGGATTGAAATTGCAAGTACATGACAGCTTCTTGGGAATCATGATGATTTTCAATATCCCCATCCTTGATACTCCTGTGTTGAAATTTCTCTGAGTTAACTTCCAGAGAATTAAGTAATTGCCATTGATAAATCTATGCTGTGTATTCTCATGCATATTATGCAAAAAAGTCTTTACATTCCCTTACATCCTGCTGTCTCCATGTAGAGGTGCACAGGATATGCAAGTATTTCCCCTGCTCTGGCTAAAGGAATTCATGTGCCCAGCTTCACTCCACCTTTGAAAGTCTGCCTTTGAATTGCAAAGAGCTCAATACATGCCACATCACATAACTTTCCTGCATGTTCCTAAAATACAAATCCAAAACAGGTTTGGGATTAAATGTTTTCCCTTGGGCGCTCTTAAATCATGTTAAAAAATGAAACTGGGGAGGGGAGCGTTTTATAATCGACATTATTTATTTTCTTTTCCTTGAGATAAAACCTTGATCCAAAACTCACTAGAAACAATAAGAAAACACTCCTACTCACTCGGTGGGTGAGAGCCTAACAAATCTTGTCCAGAGGCCCTGTGTGGAATCATACCTTTCTGCTGACTCACTTGGGCTTTTTCCTGACACTTTGGTGGAACGCCTGGAGATCCCTGTCGGCTCCATCCAACCCCGCCGGGGCTGTGGCAGGGCTGTCAATCCAGCCGGTGCTGCCGAGTGCATCCAGCATGAGGGAGCACACCTGGCTGGAGTGGGTGTGTTTGTCCAGCCAGGGCTGGGAAGCCTCATCTCCTGACTGGAAGCCAAATGCCTCCCAGCTCGACGTGCTGCAGCGCCGAGATGTTTGCCCTGGGCTCGCCACCCGCCGCGGGCCAGCCCTGCCCCGCCAAGGGATGCAAGTTTCCTCCAGAGGCTGCCGGCACCAAGGGATGTGCTTGTTATTGCTCCTTCCTTTGAGGCTCCTTGGCATCTGCAAACACAAGATTGCCTCCTCAAGAACAGAGAGGAGGAGAAATGTGGGGATTAGGGAGGAAGTGGTGACAAAAAGGCGCTGGCTGGAATTTTTGTGCTGGCAGCAACAGGTTTCCCCATTTTTCTCTGCTCCTCTACCATGGCCTTGATGAAGTGGGGCAATATCTCTGGATGAAAATGAGAGATGAAGGTGGTGGAAAGACCACTGCTCTCCTGATGCTATTTTCAGAGCATTGTTTTGCCTTTGGGAAAAATGTTTTTTAATGTTTTTTAACCGACTCAGCATGATTCAGGACACTGTGCCTTCAAGGGTTGGGTCCTCTACTCTTCTCCACCCAAAAGTTCCCTCTACAAAGGATGGAGTAAAGGATGGAGTAAAGGATGGAGTAGCTCTTCCATGAGGTACAGCCCTACAGAATCATCAATGGGGCAGCAGTAATACAAGAGGAGCACCTTATGTGTTGTTTGAAGGGCTTTTATCCAGAATTTTAGAGGCCTCAGCTGGGGTGCAATGTAACCAGGCACATGGAAATGCAAACTTCTACAGAGAGCAAGGATGGATCAACAGCCTTCCAGGTGGCACAAGACTTCAAAACCTCTCTAGACTCACTTTCAGACATTTTTGTGGTGCCTTATTTAGGATGTGGGACTCCTTCTGGTAACCCAGAAGAGCTGAACTGCTCAGGTCATCTGAGTTTATGCTTGAGCTTACAGATGACAGCTGCTGAAAGAGGGGCCTGACAACACATTGCTCAACCACAGTAGAAGCTGGCTTTAGGAACACACATCCCATTTTCAGGCTGAGATTGTATATGAACAATAGGAAATCACTGCCCAATGAACTCTGGGTTCATCTGCTTCTAAGCCATAAGGTCACTGCAAAGACCTCATTCAAGATTGCTTAAATTTTCATGGAACTGTTTACTTTGAGAAGGGAGCCAACACAGAAATGATGGACAGAATTCAAAGGAGGGAAATATTTGGAGTTGTAAGCTGTTCTCAGTCTATCTCTGCAGGTTATAGGCAAAGCTGGGAACAGAGTGTGTTAAAGTTTCCTTAGGCATGGGTGGAAAACCAAACCTACAAGTAGTCATTGTTATTAAACACTCTGTATAGAATTAGGGTTGGTGGTCCAGGGAAAAGTTTTTTACTTGGTGCAAACTGAATTATCTAGTTATGTGGCATTAGTGAAATTGGCCTGATTTGCAGAATTAAGTGTTGGTAAGGAACAAATTTTTGGAACAGCTCCACTGTAACTACGTCCAAAAAATTAATAAGGAGCTTGAATGAAAGATACAATATTATAATCCCCAAGTGGAGAAGACCAAGTGTCAAATCCCAGGACTGACACTGCAAATGACTTAGAAAAAAACAGTCACTCAGGTCAAGGAGAACAAATAACCATGTCTGGAAATTGTCTTGGTGCCACTCATCTCAGTAGGAAATGACACAAAAGTGATGATGAAACAGAGCAGATTGCAAGTTCTCCCTGGGAGGTGGGAAGCCCATGGGAACAGGCTTAGACAACTTCACTAAAAACAACCAGACAACTTGTTTTTATTATACAGAATAATATATTACCTTGAAATTACCGTGCGTATTCACACTGGCCAGGTGGCTTACTGTAAGACTGAGAAGGCATGGAATTACAACAGGAAAATAAATCCACCTATAAATAAAGGCATTCACCTTGTATAATTGATAGATTGTGTCGCAAAACATCCCACGG
The DNA here is from genome assembly GCA_013399835.1 of Leptocoma aspasia. NCBI lineage: Eukaryota > Metazoa > Chordata > Aves > Passeriformes > Nectariniidae > Leptocoma > Leptocoma aspasia. Next base: position 103,813 of record VXAX01002711.1, read on the forward strand.
CTTTCTTGACAGCCTGTGGGTTTTCCTCAGCAGACACCGTTGTGGTTTCATAGTTGGCTGTCTGATCACTCCTCAGCGTTATCACATCGAGTCCTGGCCAAGTTGTGAGGCATTTCCTGTTTACAAAAACAGGAAATCATTGGAGCAGAAAGGGCAGGTTGCAACTACTCATTTATTGCTGTTGATATTTTCCCTACCCTTCACTAACTACCTTGTAGCTAGTGAAAATAAATGTTGGTGAGAGTGCCCTCCATATGCATACAGCACAGAAAAGGATGTGCTTCACTGCCTTTTGTGCTGGCATTAGGCTGTGCTGTCATCATCCACGTGGAGCCATGTTTTGCTTTACTCACTGCCTTTACTTCTTGTAAAGGCAAATGTATCTCCTGTATTATTTCTAATCTGTGTGGAACTTAAAGCAATCCATGTATGGCTTACTTCTCCATCTGAATGGTGTCTGCAGCTTTCCCAAAGTTATGGCACATTTATTAATTTGACTATAAACCATTTTTTGATTCTATGCTAAGTGTACACTCTTCATAAAACAACTCAGAAGCCTGAATGCAATTTCTTGCCACCTGAGCCTTTTGAACTGCTGCCTTGGTTGGGCAGATGGAGGCTGCTTAGTCTCTAATGTGCAAGGCTATGGATGGTTTAAATTCAAGCTCAGAGGTTATAGATGGAGCTGAGATGGTTTAAGGAGCTCAGCCTGAGCATCCTGGAGCATTTAATCTCACAGGTTTGGGAGAGGCTTGTCCCAGCACGTGTTGCAATCTGGAACCTGAAGCAGGGAGACATCACAGCACTTTCAGATACCATTACAAAACTTGTCATTGTTAGAACCCAGGGCACAGGGAATATTTCTCTGCCTGTATTAGGGAGCCCTGACCCCCAGTCAGACACTGCTTTTAACCTTTGTCCCTGGAACAAATTACCAAAGCTTTAAGATACAACAACAAAACAAACAACAAAACCACCCACAGTCATTTAAATGCTGGTTAGGCCTAAGAAATAAAATGTTAGGTTTTAACATTAAGAAGAAAGGTAGCAGAAGAGATAAACCTTGAACACCAGATCATTTTGCAGCTGAGGAGAGTGAGCTGTCCTTCTCCTCATTCAATTGCTCTGTTAACCAGGGTGCCAAGTATTGGGCTTCCATGGGTAACAGTGTAAACCACCTACTGTAATGAGGCAGGGAAGGTGTTAAATACAAGGGACATTTTCTGTGGGTCCTAACCTAGCAAGTCCTGCTGTTAATTTTGAGAGTGACAAGGGAATGTCCTCTCGGTCTGGGGCAAGAGGAAGAATAAATCCTCTGTGTAAGGGCTGAGACATCACCCACCCCTGCCCATCCTCTGCTCATGGCTGATCCTTGCCCCTGGACCTTCCATGGGCAGTGGTGGCCCCCTCCAGCAGCCTGCTGGCACCCATGGGCTGAGAAACTGTTTTGAGAAAGGGCCTTTTTCTCGGTGCCTTAAGGATTTTCAACAAAAGAGCTTGAAAGGGAAAACCAACAAGGGCTGCTTCCAAAGGAGGCTTGGCAGCACCATCTTCCCAGCCTTGCAGCCCATGTCACCCCACTGGCTTGAGAGGTGGCCTCAGGCAAGGCTGGCACAGCTCTGAGGTGGTGGTGAGCTGGGCATATTTTCCATGTGATTAAAAAATAAAAGAGAAAAAGGCCCTCATTCCAGAGTGAGTTATCTTCTCGGGGAGGATTTCATGCAGCCTCTCAGCCTGGGAGCAGCTGGGCTGCAGAGCTGGGGTGTGCAGGGCTGGGAAGCCAGCGTGCTGCAAACACTGAGGGTTTGTCACCTGGGATCTTCTCCGGGGGGTTTTGAATCTTGTGGACCTGGAACTACTTGGTCTTGGGTGCTTTGTTCATAATCAAAAAGCCCTTTGTGACTGAGTCATCTCCATCCCAGGGTGCCCCAGCCTCTGTCCACACTCCAGGGCTCCCATTATTTCAAGGACTTTTTGTCCACAGTCCAGGAAATCCCATTATTTCCATAACTTCTCGGTGAATGCAATGGAGCTTAAACTGGAAGAACACAAGGACAGGAGAGACCCTTCTCATCCCTTCCTTCCCCAGACACTCTGGGGCATTGCAATGCCTAGGGGTGGGGGTTTTGGGCAGAGCAGTTTTCCTTGAGCATCATCCTGTGGTGCTGCTGGCAGAAGCATCCCTGTGTAGCTGTGCTGCCACACCGAATCCAGCCGGCTCTGCTGTGCCTTCCCCGGGCAGTGCTGGCCATCCTCCCCCGGCTGGCACAGCCCCCTGCTCTCCCTGCCAGCCTGTTAGCATCACAATGGGGAAAACAGGGAAATACAGCTCTTGTGGTTCAAAACTGGAAGGAAAACCCTGGCAAAAAGCTGGAGGAAATGAGGCCGTAATACACAAAGGCAATGGGAACTGGGGCGTTTCTGAGGATTTGGCCTTAAAACAGCACCTGAGGTCACAGTGGTGAAGCAGGGCTTGGACCTCCAGACCTTCCAGAGAACAGGGCTCACTTCCTCCACCCCAGGACTGTGAAAGGATGTGTACAGCAAAGGTGGTCACTTGCTCTTCCTTGGATTTAGGAGCTCTCCCATACGTGTCCTACCCCACATCCCTCTGCTGGGACTTCTCTTGACTGGAGACAGCAAGGCTGAGCAAACAGAGGCAGCTCTGCCTGCGAGCCTATGGCAAGTGCAAAACCCCTGCATTTGATAAAAAATGCATGCTTTAACACGAGCAGGAGAGCCTGGTTTTGGGCTGCTGAAGCAACCTCTCCTGGCAGAGCATGTCAGCTATCTCCAGCTGACAGATGCTGGCAATCAGCAGTGTCTGTGGAAGGGCAGCATGTCCCAGCTCTCTGGGTCACCTTTATACAGGGAGAGCCAAGATTGCCCTTTCTAGCTCGAGCCAGCCTTTCCCGTCACATAACATGCTAGAGAAGCACAAGAAGAAGATATATACATCATCCAAGAGACCCCATGGGAGCAGACATCTCCTGTCCTCTGGAGGGACCAGGCTTGCTGTGGCAGATTGCCCTGAAATCCTCTCTCCTGGCTGTGGCTGCAAGTGCCACAGACCTGTCAGGCCTCCCACTGTCTCAGTGTTGCTGCCCAGAATTAGATGTGTCATCTGAATTTTCCTGTCAGGATCCCTCCAATGAGACCTGGCCTGTGAGACACCTCTGTCCCAGGAAGGATGCTGAGGCTGGTGGGACTGGATCCACTTTGTTGGGCTGTGTTTGGAGGAGCAGCAGGTAGACAAGAGGTGGAGGGAGGGACGAGACACCCAGACACATGCCATTTCGAATCTTGGGAGAAAAAAACAATCTTTGTGGACCTCAGTAAATTTAAATGTCCAAATAAATGTTGCTCTTTAACTTAAAACCAGAAGTTTTTTTCTTTTTGGTCCTTGATTGGATTCCACCAACAGAATGAAGAGCAGGACGTATTTTCCCACCAACACCACCAAAATGTGAGTGAAACACATGGAGAAAAGAATGAAAATATTTTTAAATTTTCTTGAGACCCTTCTGATTTATTTGCAAAATGTGAAGAGAAATGTGATTTCATATGGATTGAAAACCATATGAAATGCTTTGTTTGGAGTCTTATTGGATCTAAGGAAAATGCTTCCATTTTTGTATGGTGAGGAGGAAAGAGGCAAAACACTGAGAAATAAAGAAATCAAAACCAAAATGGAAACTTTCTGTATCAGCAGCAACTTATTTTTTAATAAAATGAGAACGTTTCACAACTCCATTTTCTAAAAGAAGCTAAAGAGAATTTGATCAAATTATAGTCAGGTTAAAATAAAACTTCAATAACAGTGTTTCAGCAATTCATTAAATGAGATCTCCAGCATCCTGTGCTGATGTGTTAGGAGATGATCTATGTACGAACAGCATTAGGAGGTTCTGAAACACAGAACCTCTTAGGAATGAGCTCCTGCCCCCCAAATCATCACAAGCAATAAAGTGAAATACCTGGAGTTAAATGAGCTTAACTAAGAGATGATGGATGTGTCTAGGGCTTAGCTTGACCTGTTCTCAATTTTTACATTTTACTGACAAAATTCTAAGCGGATTTGTGGTAATTTGAAAGGACAGGAAAGCCACTTCTCCTTTAAGTTTGGAAGCAAATAGTTTTTCTTCATTGTTCTCTTCTTCAGCCTTTACTTTATCTTCACTGTTCTGAGAACTTGCACTATCAGAAATTACATACAGACTTCCCTGTTAATAGCTGTGGATTTTGAGTATCTTTACTGATTTTTGATTGATTTTTTCCCTGATTTTCACTGATTTGTGTCTATGGAAAAAAAGAAGAAAAAGAGAGGGATGTTCCTGTAGCTGATGAAAATAAGGCCAATGAATGCTGGGTGGGGGAAATGCTTTATATGCTGTATAATTCCAATTACAAGTTAGCAATTGTTTGTGGATTTCTCTCATGGGATATGTAGTCTTTTGTATCACAAAAAATAATCATAATTACGTGTGCTTAGAACATCCCAAGGCAATCTCTTGACTCAGCAAATCTACACAGAAGGGCCTCTTTCCAGCTGGGCACTACGTCCAGACTCCCTATGGAAAATGGTTACAAGCTTTTAGCTCCAACTTTGGCTCAGTTTGTATCCCACAGAAAGCCTGGCTTTGCTTTTGGAGCCCTGGAGAGGCTGAGAGAGGCATTTCACACGAATTTGGAAGTGTGCACCTTGACTGGGTGATGGATGCCATGCCTGCACTGCCGGCAGATCACTGGTGTGTGGGAAGAAGAGTTTCTTGCCAGCCAAAATACAGGTGCACAGTGCTGCTCCTGCAGCCCACGTATGACAGGCATCCAAGAAACAAAGGAAATACACCGTGGGCTGTGATTAGGCCCAGAGGGCTGATACTTCTTCCCTTTTTCTAAAGGTTCTTATGTTTTATCGAGTCATATTATCTCTTTTAAGAGCAATCTCGCTCAGGGTCACTGGGTAGCAGGGCCAGGCCAAGCACAATAAAATAAGCTGGGCTGCTAATTCAGAGCAGATTGCTCCAGCTCTGCGGGTGCACATGGCAGGACATCCCACTTCCAAACCCGACACAGGCTCCCAGGCCCAGCCAGAATAAACTGGGCTGCAGTCATACCTCAGAATAAACTTCAGTAAGTTTAATAAATATTATATTTAAATGTGTGCGGCTCTGTGTGTAAACCGCTGTGACCAAACTGAAGCAAACTGGAGCTTGTGTTACAAGCACTGTGGAAATATCAGCACTTGGCTTTTTTAATAGCCCACTGTTTGTACTACCAAGCAACAAGCGCTCCAAATAAGAAGCCATAGCAGACCTCACCTCCTCCTGACGCCTACTGTCTAATGGAGACCAGATGCAGAAGGATAGCTTGCCTGCATTGAGTCAAAAAGTTGAGATGCATCCAAACACGATGGTACCAGGACCTGGTAATGCAAGGGGCAACCACTTGTCTCTTTTGTCTGGGTTAATTTAGTCAGTCTGCCTTCTCTGACTTGCCTGATGAGATATATTCTGGTTTGGGAAGTGTTGGGTTTTTTTTTTTCTCTTCCCATTTCTGTCAAAATCTTTTTGACTGGAAGTTCCCCAGTAATTCCCTGTGTGATTTTCTTGGTGACTTTAATGTTCATGCTCAGGTCACTTGAACATAAGCAGCTGGTATTGTTAATTTTCAATAGAAAATGAACAATACCAGCTGAAAATGAACAATACCAGCTGCTTATGTTCAATGGCTCTTCAGGTTAAAGAAGTTATCCCCTTTGATCAGAAGACAAGAAGGGTTTTGGGTGAGGGAGAGCAGCGTGTCTGGCATATACCAGAATACACCATTCTCACTGGGAACCCAGAGGAGGAGAGGCTAGATGAAAATATCCATCACTGGGTAAACACGGATTGGAAGTATTTACTCAGAAAACAAGCAATAAAAATGGTTTGCCCTCAAATTAGAGGATGCACTAAGTGGCCTCCTGAGGCAACAGAATAGAAAGAGACACTTTAAATGGTCATAGAACACAAAGATGAGCTAGGCTTGGAAGATAATTTTAGTATTTTCTATGGAGGACAGTGTTGGAATTTAGAATGATTTTAAGAATTAGAGACAGAGACTAAAAAAAAGTAAGGGAGCTGAAAAAGGAAGGGACCAAATCAGGAAGGATGAGACACCCCACTTTGGTATAGGTAATTGTCAAAATCAATACAACAAAAATTGATTAGACAGCAGAGTATCTGGGGGTTGCAGTGAGACAGAGCCTGATCACAGTCTGAAATGTCACACTCTGCTAAAGACGTGGAGGTCATGGAGGTCTATATAAGTATGAAACTTCCATGAAGGAATGTTTGCATCCTGCTTAACATTGGCAAAACCTCTGACTGTGCTTCAATGCATGGAGTGTTGCTAGAAAGGGAAAGGCTGTAGACAGCTTTTTATTCCTCATGTCCATCATGCATAGAGCAAGATGTTATCTGTTCATGGCCATTTTTCTTTTCAGTTCTCTGTGTGATCACTGAATTTGTTTTTTATTCTTATGCATCTTTGGTTAGAAACAAAGATTTTTTTTGGCCAAAGGTATGGCTACAGATGTGTGTAGGCTTTATATAAAATGATGTGCAAAGGCAGCTGTGTGAGACTGTGAATGCAAGTCCCCATTAATGGGCACACGGACAATAGAGCACACTCATCACTGGAGTGCAGAGTAGCCAGTTGCACATTCCTAGCAGCAAATGTGAAATTAAACCCACTTTGGTTGCAACTTTAGCAATAAGCCAAAAGTATAGACTTTCAGCTCTGCCAATGCACACCACCCAGAGGCCAGAGAAACTTGGTGCTGATGTGCTGCAGCCTGATGTGCTGACCCACCTCTTCTTTTGTCCACACACACCCCCAATGTAGCCCTGGATCCTCCCCCTGCCTCTGTGTGCACCAGCAGGAGCCCCACTGGCATCAAGGTGGGAGGTGAAGGCATACGGCAGGAAAAGAAAATCAGACACATCCTGTGGGTTTTCCTGAACACTGAAATGTTGTAAGTGCATACATCCTATTGATTTCCATGATATTTTAGAAAAATCACCCTTCAATCTGTGGACAGGAATGGGGTGTACTTAGGGATCATTCACAATGGATAATTGAATGTTTTCTTGCACCTACCACAGCATCCCTCTGACCACTGACATTATCTCACTGAGCTGAGTGGTGGGAGAAGGAAAACACTTAGAAGGAGATAAATAGGCTATATTTGAGCACTGTATGCCTGATAAATTAGCTGTTCATCCAGGCTGCCTTTCATCTCTGTAGGAAGGAAGGGTATTTCAGAGCACTGTGATCTCCCAGCCAGGGAGAAGCTCCCTGCCCTGCCAGAGGCAGCCAGTCCATTAGCCCCTTGGGCTATCAGGGCATTTAAACAAAACCATCTCACAATTAGCAATTTGCTGTGTCCTCACCACTGCCTCTAATTTGGGGATGTCAGAGGGTTGCTTCAATGTTGGTTCATGCCCTTTATGTCGCTGCTCACAATTCTCAGCTGTTGCCTCCAACAGCTGGTGTTGAGGGACCAGTTTTCTAAATGTTCCTTAAGCAGTGCCTCCTTTTTTGATGGGACAGATCCCTTTCAGTGAAGGGAAATCCAGTCTATAAAATGGAATGCCTCATGTCCTCTATGAGATTTTAAGGGTTCCCAAAATAGCCTTCATATGAATTACCATCAAGGTTGCAGAAGTTGGGATTGATGTAGTGAAAACCTCATATATGTAGATCAAGAGGTCAGGATGATAACGGCACAAGCTGATTTTACAAGAATACCATCATTTTGGCCATCTCAGGAGTCAATTGATTTTTTGTGCTTTTGTGATTTTCTTCAGCCTTTAGGTCAGAACCAGAAGGCAAGCTGTCTGGCTGGTTGTTTGCACAAGCCCTGCATTGAGGCATTTGAAGCTGGAGTCTCTGAAAGTTCAGCAGGGATTCACCCTGGTTTAATTCCTCTACAGCCCAGCCATGTGCTCAGGCTCTCCAGTCCAGCTGAGACACAGTGCTGGAGCTTCAGAACTCAGGCTGAGGAGATTTTACATTCAGTGGCACCAAAAAGTTCAGTTTGCTTGGAAACAGAAATCCAAATTCCAGTGGCAAATTTTGCTGTCACGGGAGAAGAATGTCCTGCTTCAACAGGCAAAGCATAGCATGGCAAGGCAAGATAAGGAAATAAAGATTTATTTTTTTCATACAGAAAAATCTCTGGAAAAGTTTATATGGGGAGAATCAACGTAGATTCTTCTCTAGAAGGTCAAGGTCTTGAGTTACATTTACTTTTTCCTCCTAGACATGACTCAAATAAATGTTTTTTTGAGTAGATGGATTAAAGGTGTTTACCTCAATTGCACTGACGGACAATGGAATTTCAAATGGCATTTATAGATGTCTCCTTCGAAAATGTTGGGGTTTTTTCTAAGGTATTAGAAAAATCATTTGTGATCCAGCTTCAGGGCAATCTAGTCCTAACTGTTTCTTGTTTAAAAGGTGTAATGATAACCAGGTTATAGGAGAAGCAAAGCACACACCTATGGAATTTATGTAATTTCATGCAAAATATTAAACGTATATTATTATTATTATTTAAAAAGCAACTAAGCCTCACAAATAAAAAGAGAAATGTGCCTTTTCCATTAACCTTTGGAATACCCTTCACTGATTTTTTTGCTTTGCTTTTTTTTATGGATTCTAGCTAACAGCAACTCAAAGAATGAAAGCACAGTCTTGATGCATGGCATGTACTTCCCAGTACTCCTTTGAGTGCCTTGGCACCGTCTCCCAATTAGTGCTGCTTGGTTAATTGGTGTATCACCACTTTAGACTCTGGAGAACTTGAATTAAGGTTCATGAATTTGACTTCCAAGGACAAGGGCTCTCAAAGGAGCAAGAGCAGCAGAGGGACAGGATTGATCAACAGCTCAGACAACTGAGATACAAAAAATGCTGTGCAGGGGAATGTCTCAGTGTTACCTAACACCAGGGAAAACAAGAGTTTTCAAGCTTCATGAGAGGGTGGTCTTTGCATGAGACAAGGACAAAAGGGATGAACAATCACTGGTTAAAATTGTCAAAATATTTATTTCTTGGTTTTGACCCCAATAAGCCTGTAATTAGGAAATACATATTTTTTCTTGTGAACAGCCATTTGATGTGCTATGCAGAGCTGGGAGGTGGCCAGAAGAGGACTCTTTTCTGCTGCCTTTTCCTGGCTGACCCTAATAACCAGAGATGCAAAATAGCTCTACACTGGGTACTACTTTAGGGAATACCCAGGCAAACAGAATTTGTTTTTCCTAGAGAAGAATAAGCTCCCATTTAAAACAGGGTTAAAAAAAAAAATAGGTCTGAAAAAAATAGGACAAAATATCCAGGATATCTGCCAGCTCTTCTACTAATGATGGGAACATTTGATTAGGGCAAAACAGAAGTGTCCCTCTGCTCCTCCCATCAGTGTCCACAATCCAAGCTTACAGGGTCACCACTTCAACAAAGAATTAATGTTATTGTTAATATTAAGCACTTCTCCCATTTGTATCTATTCATGAGAAAAAAAAAAATTAGGTTTTCCGATTGGAAAATTTCCTATTGGTCCAATGACCAAGCTGAAGGACTTTGAATCTTTAGTTTTTTCATTTCTACCATGTGATCCTCCTGCCTCTGCTGCTGTGCTCTGTGCTGGTTTGACCTGAGCCCCTGAATCATCGCTGGGAAGTGGCTGCTCTGAGCAGTCCAGAAAGAAGTGTGAAGCTCTGTGGTGGTTGCTGTGGTTTCTTCTCTCTGTTTTGCAGGGCTCAGCTCTTTTCTGGTGTTCAGTAAATGACAAATATGTCCATTTAGTGTGGTTTTGTAGGGAGGTGTGAATTGTGTCTGCTGGTACCTGCTTGTTGGTTTAGTCCTTTCAGTAACTCTTAAACTTATTTCCACCAAATCTGATGGAGGGATGGGAGTATCAAACATAATTTTTCTTCTACAGACTTCACCAAAATCAGCATGTGAGAAGGAAAGAGAAACCAGAATTTGTGTCTCCTAGGGACAGAGTTTAGTGATGAATGTGGCAGTGCTGGCTAAGCAGTTGGACTTGGTGACCTTAGAGGTCTTTTCCAACCTAAACAATTCTATAAGATCCAGTCTCTGCGGTTTCTTTGACAGCATCCAGCTGATGTGCCTGATGTCCCCCTGGCCAAGCTGCACGTGGGTCATTCCAGTGCTGCCATAGGACCTGCCTTGTCCTTGGGCATATCTCAGGGAATGTGGGGCAGAGCTGGGGTCTGTGAGTGTGATCCAGGGGGACACAGAACAAACAATTCCTTTGAAAGGTATTTTTTCCAGAAATCAGATTGGGATGCAGCTCAGTGTGAAAAGAAAAAGGAAATTAAATATTGGTCCTGTCGAAGCCAATAGCAAGATTACTAATCTTGAATTTTGGCCACTCTCTGTAATAATGTGGCCAAAGAAGTTTTTAAGAATAAAAAATTGTGGATGCAACCCTTGCCATAGATAACACCCCAATAATGTGGTAGGTGATTCAATCCAGTCTCTCTTTGGGAACTACAGCTTGTAAATACAAAGTTTGGATTTTTGTCTGTCTTCCTTGAGAGTCCATTGCCAACACAAACCTACATATTTGTCCTCCTAAACTCCTTGTTTTGCCTCAGATGAGTTAAGCTAATTCTTATTTTGGACTTGAATGAGGGATGAGTGTTGGATGGGACACAGGACCCTGTGCTGCCAAAGGACCTCAACACCTGCCTTGGGTACTCATCTCAGGGTTCCTGAATCTCCTTCTGGAGCATCTCATCCCTTCCTGGCACTATGAGGGAAGCCCTGATGTTGGCTGCTTCCCTCACTTTTAGACAGCTGGGAGGGGATTATCTGTTCACCCAGGAGGATGCTGGAGAGATTCAGTCTTGTATAAAAAAGCTTGAGAAATCTCTACAGGGAATGTTTTGTGGTGGAAAGGAGAGAGTAGAAATCTTCCTCTGACTTTTTCTGAGGTTCATCATCAGTATTTACAAAGCAGTAAAGGTCAGCACCATTCTGTGTTATGCACAGGCAAGAGAGCAAACTCACTTGGTTTTGGAAATGTGAGACATACTGAGATGTTTAAAAAGGAGTTTCCAAATGAGCTTAGTCTTTTCCAGCATTTAGGAGCAACCATCAGCCATTAGCTGTCCCTCCAACTTTTAATGCATATGATCAAATTCTTTAAGGCATTTCTGGAGTGCTCAGAACTATTTCAGTGAAAGAGGTAATTACAGAAATGATGCTGCTTCCAGCCAGCAACTCCCCACAAGATGAGAGCACCAGACAGCCCCTGGCCACAAGCACCAGAAATTTGAAAGAAAATAAAGGGTTTGTTTAAAAAAGAGAAAGATCATAACTTTATAATAACGCTATTATTCAAAGAAAAATACTTCCTTATGAATTTGCAAAACCACTTTAGGCTTCAGGATTTTTTTTCCATCCCCCAATTGCAATTAATTCTAAACCATGAAATAGAGCATACAATAACATCAACTGGTTCCCCAAAGGCTGTCACTTCACCCTGGTCTACCAACTGGTTTTCAGGATTATACCCTACAGACTTTGAAGGTGAGAAAACAGGTTAAATGCTGCCTCCTGGATTTTCTCCCTGCTGAAAAAGAAACTTCATTTATTGACAAGTCTCTATTTGTTCATTATTTCAAGGGAGAAGAACTTTTGGTCCATTTTTTTTCTTTCTGTTCCTCTCAAATAATGCATACATTTGTTTCAAATTTAAAAACTGCTGAAGAATTGACTGGTTTTGTGAGTACTAATTTCACTATTCTTCCCATTTTATCTGTGCAAAATGCTCTTGGTTTTGTGTGTGCAGTGAAAAGCCACCTTTCTGCTGTCCTGGAGTCTTTCTCTGCAGCAACTTGTCCCTTTTGTAAAAAAGTGAAACAACACCTTTGTTCCAAACAGAGTTTAAAGGTGGAAAAGCTATCTCATGGCTAGTATTTTAGGTTTCTACTGCAGAGAAATGGACAGTCTTGATTTCCCAAGTGTTTCAGATATATTTATACTTTCATGTGCTCTACATCTGAACCAAGACTTTGGCTTGTAATTGTACAGGATTTTGTTAGCAAAGCATCACAGCTGATACAGCCCTTGTTAGGCTGATTTAGTTTGAAAAAACTCATATATCTCAAAGGTTATGGCTGTGAAAAAGAAATTGTCTGTGAAAACTGGGGTTACTTGTTGGTTTTTTGGTTTTGGTTTTTTTTTTTTTTTTGAGTGGTTTTTTGGGGTTTGTTTTTTTTTTTTCTGNGGAGAGGCAGGCCAGAAGAGGCTTTACGTGAACCTTGTGTCTCCCTAATTCCTGACTGGATAAACTTGCTTTTTGGCATGAGGCTGAGAACTGTCTTGAAGCTGTAAAGTATTTTCTTATACATGTGGCACACAGGGAAGCTTCTTCATGTCTAGCACTGAGACTGGAAAGATGCCATAATCAACCCCTTCCTGAGTAAAAAAGAATGTTAAGAGTGCCCCTCAAACAGCTCTGGAGCGTAGTTTGCTTCATTTACCCTAATATTAGGCAATCTCTTTAAAAGAGATTTAAGAGAACTGTCTATTATTATTATTATTGTTATTATTATTAACAAATTTCTCACTAGAACAGGTTTTTCCATTGACTCCCCTGGAAAATTTGCCATATTATCTGGTGTATTTGCCATATTATTTGGGGTTTTTTCCCCCATGCAGGATAAAAGAAGAAATAACCTTCTACACCAAAGTTGCACTTTATTGCTAGTAAGAAGCTTATTTTCAGGGATGGGTTAGAGGGAAGAAGGAATTTACAGTGGAAAGAATGACACTTGGGTTCTCTTCTGATAAAAAAGTGTTTTGTACATCATGACAGATCTGTCTGTACCAAAAGGCTACTTGAGCTTGGCAAGGAAAAAAGGCAAAGTTAATTTGTGGAAACAGTAATGTCCCCATTACCAGCCTGTTTAGAACAGACCAATGGGTTGGGCAATTGCTTTTGCTCCTGAAGTCCAAACTTGGGTGCAGAGGGACACAGGCACCATTCTAAGCCCAGTACTCCAGAGTGAAGGAATCTCAGCCCTTGCCTGTAACTCATGTTCTCCAGGCAGAGATCCCCAATCACCCCAGGAANTCAGGAATGTATCTTAAACATCACTGTTCTATAGGGTTTATGCCCCAGTCCAGGATCCTGGGAAGATTCTGTTTGTCCTGTAGAAGACATAGCCTTGAATCCTCCCCCAAACGGTCTTCTGTGTCCTTTCTTTCAAGAACTAAGGAGAGACTCATCTTTTCTCTCAGAACATCATGTGACAGGGTGGCATTCACTTTAGAGCCCTCCTCATGGTGTTCGAATCCTATTCACAGCACCAAGGCTGTAACATTTTCAGGAGGGAGAAGAGATGAATGTTTAACACTTGGGGAGTTATTGGAAGAAGCAAAAGATTTATGAGACCAGAGAGAACATGGATGAGCCTGACTCTGACCAGTGGGGTGAGTGTTCCAAGACTCACTTGATGTTGTGTTCAAGTATTTTACATTACATTCCACAAAACACAGAAACAATCTTCTGAGCAATGTCAACATCACGGTCTTGCTCTCCCACAGAGAGCCCTTAGGTTATAATGTCATGTTTACTCATTCCCACATGGTCACAGAAATCTTTCATTTTTGTACATAATGGCAGAACTCCTACTGGATAAAAGGATGCTGCTTCCCATTCAAGTTAGCTTGAAGCTGGCAATTAGGGCACTGTTCAGAGGAAGAAAGAATTTGAGGGAATCTCTCTGAGGCAAGGACAGAAACTTGGTTTCCAGACTCTGAGTGTCCTCACACCATTCAAGTGTTGGAAGGGTAGGCTGGGTTTGGTCAGGGATTTTATGGTTGCATATGTTTTCATGTATGGGACAGAGACACAACTAATAGGACATATCTCTGTGCCATATATGTGGGGCTTTTTCAGATGTCTTGAATGCCCTAGGGCATCTTTCACAGGTTGTTTATCATCCAGACTTTCATTCACAGAGTGGGAACAGTCTAACTTCCAGCCCACACTGTGTCAAATGTCCTTGCCAGGGAGAAGTTGGATGGAAAATCTACTTCTGTCTTCCCATGGCCATTGAACACCCCAGGATCTCAGCCTTGCTGTACCCAGGCAGGAGGAGGGACTTTACAGTAAAACCAGAGACAGCAGATACAAAAACAAACTTCAGGAGCTGGATACAGTTCTGATTTCTGTATTCAGCTGAGGAACAAAAAAACCCATGATAATAGAAGTAGATTCCCCCTCCTGATTGTGGTTTTATTAGGCAAAATGTCCAATTTTCTTTGAATATTCCAAATATCTGGGCACACACATTTTGCTGTAATAGTTCCCTATAAGGCAGATGTCAGTGGCTCACAGTTTCTGGCTTGGCATCTTCATCACTGTACAGATATATTGATTTTGTCTCTCTCCTCAATAGCTCTACATGAATGAGGCTTAACATGCCAGTGAGGCGAATGATAACACAGGGCTGACACCGTATCAAATTACCCTTTACAAAGCTGTAACATATGTCCAATACCTGAGACTATGTAAGCCCTAAAACATGATACTCTGCTAAGACATGTCCAAAATATAAAGGGGAACTCCTGTGTTTGGATACAGCACAGGTCTGAAGGTTTCTTTTTTCTTTTTCTCTCCCTGCTGCTACCACTGACAAAGAAATCAGACTGACATCTCTGCCACTAGTGTGTTTAAAGAAAGTAATTTGCCTAATAAACACGTTATTTCTGAGTGTAAATAGAAAATTATTTCAAATTATTTGCTCATTGGGGCTGTTGAAGTTTGTCAACTTAATCTTGCCTGACTGTGGAAGGGTTTATGTCTGAGTTAATGTCCAGAAATATTCTTCATAGTCAACAGAGTTAAAAAATCTCTTAGAAGATGTGATTTGTATTGTCCTGAAATAGTGGCTGTATGAACAACACCCTAAAAATGCCTCTCTGTCCACTGACTACACAGACAGCTTGTACAGGGTCTAGCTCAGCTGTTGCCATCTGCCACAAAGATACCCAAAGTTGATGAGATGGGGGATTCATCCCCACCTGGCAGTCTGAGTGGCTGCACATGAAGTGTCTGCTGCTATGAAAAATCTATGGAAACAGCCAACCAAGTTAACTTTTCCTTTTCCTGGTACTACAATGGAGTAGCCTTGAATCAGGGAAGAGCTTACTCTACTGACTCCATCTCCTCAGCCCCTATTTCCATCCCAAAAATCTACACCAACCCAAAGAAAGAAGATGGAGCTCTGGTGCTTGGCTGAGGCTCCTAAGTGCTGCAGAAACAGCAAATGCTGCTTGCAAAAACCAGCACAGTAGAACAGCAGAGACTGTCCCCATCTCTAAAGTTTTCAAAATGTTGTGCCAGAGAGGTGCTTAAAAAAAGAGGGAAACAGGTTATGTTGAAGTCATTTATTTGCTATTTGTTGAGACTACTTCTTGCAAATGCCAAGGAAAGGTGGAGAGCTGGGATTATTCATGAAACAGATTAAGGAAAATCCATGTCAGCGAGAGCAGAAACCTAATATCAGTATATTAGTAGTAATATTTGTAGAGGATGACACCCACTGACATAGATGGCATAGGAAACAGGAGGAGGCAGTGATGCTCCATCATTGGTTGGGAAAATAATCCAACCTCTACATGGCACTAGGGAGTGCTACATTTCCATCCCAGCCTGGGACAGAAATTCATCCAGCTCTGGTGCGTGCTCATTCAAAATCTTCTTTGAACACTGGAGCAGGTGCAGAGAAAAATACCCAATACAAACCAACCAACCAACAAACAAAAACCCGAAACCAAAATGATTTGATGATTGCAGGAAATGCTGTGCAGTGAGCCCCTCAGTGAACTCGAGTTCCTTATTTCAATTTATCAGAAAAGTTGAAAGAGGATTTCACCGTAGTGTGTAATTAATTGTTTTTCTTCAGGAAGAATGTGCTGCCTGTTTGGGGCAGGAAGCTAGAACAAGGCAATTCCAAACTGGAAATAAGGCACATTCTAACTGTGAGGTTGATTAACCATTCCAGTGAACCACGGAAAGATTGATAGATCCCTTCATTTCTCAATGTCTTAAATTAAAGCTGGATGACTTTCTGAAAGAGTTGTTTTAGCCAAACAAAACTTGTTGGAAAATTTAAAGGCTGCATAGTACAGGAGTTGCTGAGGACTTTTCCACAGGGAGGGGAAATTTATACGCTCACTCTGTAGTTTATTGTTCCTGTTTATGTTCTGTAGAAGAGCTCAAATACAAGAGAGATGCTTGAGATAAGTGCAGAAACAAACAAGCCAAGATTAGGCTATCTCCTGAAGATAAATGTAAGCTGAAGTTGATGTGGCTAATTCAGATACGGAGTTTGTCTCAATGAATCTACAATGTGAAACTCTTCAGGAGACTTTTTTATTTAGACACCCTTATAGATCTTATTTGACTACTTAAAAAAAACAAAAGAAACAAAAAAAAACTTCAGAAGTTCAGAGTTGCCATAACCAATAACTAACAAATTTGTCTCCTTTCTCTCTGATTTATAAGTTCCCTTAATCATAAACATTCCTCCAGTTTTGCTAGCTGACCCAAATCAAAAGGACAAGTCAAAGATCATTGTTGCACATTTTAAAATGCAAGACTGTCTCCTTCTCAATAAAACATGATGGATTCATGGTCCAGCATAGAATTCACAATCATAAAGGCGGGTGATAGAGGTTAACCACCACATTGCAAATACCAGGACTTTGATTCATAAATTGAAGAATAAAACATACTTAAATAAAAAACATAGTTTGCAATTTTGTAAACTATTGACCTCCCTCAAAGCTGGACCTGCCTTTATGCTGCTTGTGAAGAACCTGCTTCCAAAAGGAAACAAAGACTAAATTGGCTGGACTCTGTATGAGGGTGCCACAGTCAAGAAGTCAAATCCAGTTGCCTTCTATTTTTTTTTCTCTACACATTACTGTGCACATCAAAGCAGACAGGTCTCTTGATCTATTTAGCAACAGATTTACATAATGCTTCAGGGATCTTGAAGACTCACATTTGTGGCCAAAAAATACCCCAGACAAACAAACAAAAACCAAATCAGGACTGCAAAATAAATATTTTCTGTGTGCTCACTTTTGAGAGAAATATTTATCCTAACTTTGTAATTGTCATGATGAGGTAGGAAATTCCCCCTTTCCCTTTTTGAAAAGCTGGACGATCTAAAACCAAATGATGTGCTGATAAGAGCAGTTATCATCTCACTAGTATTTCTGCTGTAGGAATTTCCTCTGTATTACAATATTTATTTTATTTTTTGCACCTTTCTTTCTGTGGGATAAACCAGTGTGGAGACAAAGTAGCTTGGAAGGAAATGGCAGAAGATCCACTGGCTGCAGAAAGTAACCTGCAAAGGACCTGTAATGGAGCTATTTCTGCTTTTGTTCTCTTACTCTCCTTCTGCAACACAGAATAATGTTTACCCTAATTATATTTTTATCCTTCCTCCTTTTCAAGACATTTCTAGTACTTTCTCAGAGAAACTGTTTATGACTGGCCTCTGCCATCTGCAGAGTCCTGAGGGGCAGACTGGGACCATTAACTAAATTTTGGATGAGTGTGTGTACAAGGTAAATATATCCAAAAAAGCAGAGTGGATGTAAGGATCACATACATGCACACACTACAATTTCCTGTAGCTTAAATGAGGATTCTTTTTATTAAAATAAGAAGTTAATTAATACACATGGGTATTTGAGGTTCAGATTCTACGTACCATTCACATGGACTTGATTTAAGGATCCTGAAGTGAATTAAAAGTACTGGTAAAGGAGTCTGTTTCTGGTGGGAACAATGCAGTGATAACTTTCGTAGTTAGAGTATGCAGAAAGTTATGACTGGCTTCTCATAGAACCAAAATTCAAATAAAAAGGGATGACTAATGTCTTGTGGAGACTTTGCTTCCATCTAACCTGACTCCCTGGTGTTGGGCTTGCAGTGCTAAACCCAAACCTAAAGGGAAGAAGGGATGTTCCAGGTCCACTTTGCATGTGAGGAGGATGGAGAGATTTCCTGGCTGAAAACAGCTCAGTTTTGTCACTTTTCCATCCCAGGATGAACCCATCTCATCTTGTTTGTGCCAAGGAGCAAAGCAGCTTTGGAGCTGTATAAAACGTGGATAGGTGACCACATGGAAAACTCAGCCATTGTGGGAATAGATCAAGGACTCAAGGTCAAACCCTTGGTAAACACTAGACCACAAGCACTGGGTGTTTTTGTCTCCAATATTGTTTGAGGGCTTCCTGGAAGTTAATTTCAAGGCCAGATTTGCTCTCCTTAGGGACAGTACACCAAGGCCACAAGCTATGCAAGGAAGTGGGTGGGTGTTGGGGCATTTCAGAGGAGAAGCCTGAAGAAGCTGAAACCTTTGTCTGCAGTTGTCTGCAGGGAGACGAGCCCAGAGCATTCCCTACAGGCTGTGTAGAACTGTGACTGGTTTGTCCTGCTAAACTAAAGCTCAGCTGTCAGGATAAAGAAAAGAAGAAGGTTTTCTATGGCCCAGCTCCTGCAGCAGGTGTAAGGCACTGTGGGACATTGGTAGGTACCGTGGTGAGAGGACATCTCATGGTGAGGATCACCCTGCATGTACTCATGACTCAGATTCTTTCATTGCAACCTCATCTCAAGAAGCTAAGTCAACCCAAAGTCCCCAAAACTGACCCAGACTGTTCCCAACAAAAGGCAGCTTTGGACCAGTATATTTAATGAAATATCTGAGAAGGCAGCTGGAAGTTTTGTGGGGCAGATCCCATTCAGTTCTTGACTTCAGCCTTCAGGGTTACAAAGGAGATGTGTCCACGAGCCAGCTACAGCAGTTGGTGCTTGTTGGTGACTTGGAGAAAAGTGATGGAGTCAGGCACCCCAAGAATTCTGGTGGGACGTCTGGGTTAACAAAACAAATATCCAGTGGAAAATAAGTGAAATAGGTCTTCTAAATAAGATCCCAGTTCAGCTTCCAACAATGTTCTTCATACAGATAAGTGATAAATGAAATATCCAATGTGATGCCTATACAGGCTACAAATCAATTTTGCTTTAAGTAGAACTTAGGACTTTTCTAGACCTTTCCTTCACTGAGTATTTTCACATGTTTTGCCATAAGCAAAGTGAAAAGAAGTACTGACTCTCCTAAAAAAAATAGTTCAGATGCAAATTCACTGACCTATGTTTGTCAGATGAAAGCAAAGTAAATGTGTGTGTCTGTGGGGAAACTCATTGCTGTTGTACTTGGCCTCCAAATAAAGAAAATATTTTTTTCAAGTGTTGAATGAGTTTCGGTGCTGCCCACGAGGCTGGCACTTTACAACAGTGTGTGCAGCCCTCTCCTGTTTCAAATTCACCGTATTTTGGATATGGTAAAAAGATTTGGTTTTTTCTCTCAAATATTTTGCTTCCTCTGGGCCTAGGAAAAATAATTAACAAAGGAATTCTCTCTGTCACTCACACTATGCAAAGGCATGAGATGTTTTCAACTCTCTCATAACTAAGTGTGCTAATTTTTTGGAAAGGTTTCCTTTATTCTTCTTGTAAGTGTGCTGGTAGCCAAAACAAACACAGAAAGAAGCCAAGGAAAGAATAAGATATATCTATTTGTATGAATGGTCCAACAAGGGAAATCTCCAAAAACTACTGTAAATGCTATAAGATTTCAGATGGCAAACTCATCCAAAATTAATGGTTAACAAAACATTCAGTTCTGAAACACCAATAGGATAAAAAGAACAGCTTCCAATAGTAAAAAATTATCCTTCTTTTAGTGTGGAAGGATTGTCTTGTGGTTAATGCACTGGCCTTGGAGACTGAGGTTTAGCACTTCTCTCTCCAGAGTGACCCTATGAGAGTTAACTGACCCTGTTGTATCTTTGTTCTTTATCAGAGGATGGTCCTGGTGCTTCTTTCTTATCTATTTACTTGTCTTAGAGTACCACCTTCTTGCATCACACACTTTCTGCTATCATATCTATATGGTGTCTTAAACAAGAGGCCTAAACTTGTTTTGAGTTTTCAGAGTGAATATTTTTTTCCAATTGGATACAGTTGAGTTTTGGGGTTTTTTTGTTGTTTTTTTTTTAATCAGAAGTTATCTTTACTGAAAGTAATTGTGTAGGACCCCAAAATTACATATTTTGTAAAAAGTCAGAATGCTGGAAGACAGCTTCCATATTGTAAAAGCATCTCAAAATCTCAGGATCTATTTAAACTCCTAGTTCTTCACACATGCAGCCTTGCACAGGAAAGGAGCAGGATTGCCATAACAATCTATAGCTATTTTGCAAATTGTAATGTGTTAAATGGTAACTTTTGGAAAAGTGGTTAGTAAAATATTCAGAATTAGGATGATGGATACCTAATTCTGAATGTATTCACAGGGAATACAGTCTCCCTATGCAGATGAAATCTCTAAAAATGACCATTTTTTCTCTTCTCAGTGTCACTGCTATTTGCAGAGAAGAAAAGAAACAGTAAAACCAGCATGACCTGTACTGCTATTTTTGCATGCAAGGGACCTAAGAACTTCTTATTACATGTGAATCACTTGGTTTGAATAAACAATCTATTGACCAATCTAGTGACCACACACACATGAAACAGGGACTAGGCATTGTTGCATGACAGTTTATGCAAGCAAAGGCTGCATAAACTCTGGCCATCCATAAAAGACTGAAAACGAGGCAGCATTTCAACAGGAAGACGTGAGCAAGGTTTTCTGGCACAGCCCAAGCTGAGCAGGAATGGTGTGTGCTGACATTTCCCTTTAACAGTTCACCAGCTGGCTGAAATCAGACAGAAAATGTCCAGAGAGCCACTCCAACAAAGTTACCTGGGATGGAGCTGCCCTTTCACAACAAGTACAGCCAGCAGCCCTGCTGCCCTGCCTCTATTTCCCCTCAGCTGTCAGTCTGATGCTTAGGAAAATCTGCTGGGCAGTGCAGATTTTATAAACTACTTTGTAAAACAGGTGTAGTGCTGTTTTGCCCTTGAGACCTTTCTTATTATTTAAATATATTATAACTTCCATTCACAAGCCTTGGCTGTTGTTCTTGTATGTCCTGAACAAATGCTGAGAAGAAGATATGAAATGTAAATAAACTTTTTAAAAGGACATGGGGTAATGGTTTTGAACTGAAGGAGGGTTGATCTAGATTAGAAAAACAGAAGAATTTTTTTTACAATAAGGGTGTAAAACACTGGAAGAGGTTGCCCAGAGAAGCTGTGGATACCTCATTCCTGAAAATGTTCAAGGTGAGACTGGATGGGACTTAGAGCAAATTGGTCTAGTGGGAGGTGTCCCAGCCATGGTGGGGTGGTTGGACTAGATGAATTTTAAAAGGCCCTTTCCAAGTAAAATTGTTCTGTATTTCTATGATTCCTAGATGGGATGGGTGGGAGAATAGAGGAGCTACTCATCTTTCAGTCTGGAATCTGGATGTGGAGCAGTCAGGATCCCAAAAGTCATTTGCTGCAAGGGCAGTGGTCACAGGTAAATCACATCTCAAAGAGCCTCTGTCATGGCACAACCCTGCAACTGGCCCACACATTCTTCTTGTCTTCAGTCTCTGTTTTATGCACCTTCATGCAGACATGCAGCTGCTGGCAGAGACTCAGGAGATGCCCTGTCTCAGCTGGAGCCAGAGCAGCCAAAGGCAGGCTCAGGAGGGGTTTCCAGGCTGCCAGGCTAGGCAGTGGGAGGACACCAGGAAGCCTGTCTGCCCTCTGCTAACCTGTCCCACCTTTCTCCACCTTGGCTGACCTGCCTGACCTCCCTGAAGTTACCACAAACTTGGACTTGGCTACACCTCAGTATCATACAGTTATATACATAACTGTATTTAATTTTTTTTCTTTAAAATGCAGCAATTTTTGTTTTTTTTTTAAATGGGACTGATGAAAGCTGTTCTTATTTTTCCTTTCTATGAACTGAAGTGATGACAACAGAGTTTCTAGTAAATTATAACATAGGCAGTCAGTTCCAGATTAGTTTTGAAGTTAGATTTTTTTTTTTTTTGGAAGTGTTCAAAATACAGCCAGACAAGATTTAATTAAATACTTGTATTTCATAACTGTAATTTATCTAGCTCAGAATGTCCTTTCCCATGGATTTGTTTGGACACAGGGAGTTTTTAGCTTTCAGGCTGCCAGATGTGGAGAGCTCTGTGTGTCCACAGGACAGGTAGAAAACAGGCAGTAGCAATTCTGGCCTGCCCACACTGCCCTCTTCATGGTCTTCACCCCAAGCAGCCACCTCTGAGGGGGAGAGTTTAGCTTCCAGACCACTTAGAATCTGGTCTCTTGCCGAACCTGCCAAGACTGTTATGTTTACCAACTAAAACAAGCCAACATATTTTCATTATATCTCTTACTACTGTGACTCAGAAATAATCCCATATGGCTACAGTCTTGCTGCAGCTCTTTATGGGCTGGATCTGGAGCTTGTTGATGTCAGTGGAGTGATTTCAGTGAGTTTTGGAACAGGCCTGTACACATGTGTGAGGCCTAGAAAAAGATGTATGTGATGTGTTATCTCTGACCCTGCTAGCAAAGATGTCACTGCTTACCACACTTCCAGCCCACCCTCTGCTCCTCCCCACCTACAGTCCTGTGTGGTGCTGAGATCTCCTAAGAGATTGTAGCCACAGGCATGACTGATGTTCAGTCCTTGTGCCCTCCTACACTTGTTTTTGCTGCTTCCCAAGACCTGAGCTAAATGCTGGATCCAGCTCTTCCCATGGAGAAATCATATTTATATCCACATGTCTGTGCCCATGCCTTTACTGCAGAGATATTGAAATGAGAAACTTCTCTCTTTCTAAGTACTCTTCTGCGCTTTCTGAGCAATTTATTATTGTTTTTCCTAGCAATTTCACACCCACAGGTCGCTCTGTAATGACTGCATCAGCTACTCTTGCATTTCTCCAGATCACCTGAAGAACACTGCAGTTTTTCTGCCAACCATCCCAGCAATGAATAAGAGAGTTATATTTCCATACATACTCTAATGCCTAAATACTTTGTGTATGAACCTCATTCTAAGAATACATTTGTCTGATAGCCTGGAAAATGCCAGTTGTTCTCTGTGTAATGAGGATAAAGGAAGAGTTAGTTCTTGTGATTTTTGTTGATAAGTCAGCGTGGAAGGAGTTTGCTAATGCTTGTTGGGTACCTCATGGGCTGATACATTCAATTCTTCGTTTCACAGAGGGAAGACCTGGCAGGGCAAGGAGTCACAACTCTTCTTCTGTAGAGGTGATTCCTATGGGAGAAGGATGGAGCCTGTGGCCTGATTGTTGGGGGGAAATCTTGTCCTGTTGCAGGGGATAAATAAAGGATTTTGGTCTTTTGTGACCTTTCATGACCTTCATTACCTTTTACTTGTTTCATTACCTTTTACCTCTTCAACTCCTGAAAAATTAATTGCCTGGAAAAGACACAAGACAGGATGGAGCTCCTCAAAGGGACTCTCCTCTCAGCCCCTGTGGGACCTGCTGACTGAACACATTCTGTCCTCTCTCCTTCCTGGCTCCCAAATACCAACTTTCCTCCTCGACAGACTGTGATGGTGTTTTCACAAAATTTCTTAGCCTCATACTTGTAACTGAAGGATGTCCCATGAATAGAAACAGAGTGAATGATGTTCCCATAACAGATGATAGTGAATGTCACCAGGCAAAGGGGAAAAAAAAAAGGTAAGAGGCTTCAGAAGACACAATCAAAGTGTGGCTGCAGTTTGCAAGGGGGAAATGATAAACAGACCTTTGGCTGTGCTGAGATTTTCTCCTTTTTTTTTATTCAGGAAAAGTTTTAGTATCAGGAGCTGTAGATATCACACATAGTTGGGATGGGACATTTATTCCAGATGTTGGACCCTGGTCTTGCACGTTGCAGAAAGCACCAAATTCCTTCAAATTTTGTTGATATTAGTGAAAACCATGGAAGATCAGCACCTTGAAGGGCTGTGCATTAAAGACTTGTTCAGGAAAAGGCATCATTACCTCAAAGTTACACATCACATACACATACTTGACAGTAATGTGCTTCGGTCTGTGAAGATTTTACATGGAATAATTCAGGACAAAAGGTTAAAGTAATTTGGGAATCATAATTAGAAGCTACATCACTTCCCAGACTGCTGAGCTTCCCAAGCTGCCTCATTGGCAGGTTTGTCTGTTGATGCCCGTGTATCACATTCCTGGCTGTGTTTTATCAGAGTGCAGGATACCCCATCCATCAGCCTGTAGCACACAGAACTGCTTCCCAGGGAAAGATACTGGTAATAAAATACTAATTTCATTATTGGAATGTACTGGAAGCCAACGTTAACTGCTGTGGAGGAGAAGACATCCCAGTAAGGTGGGAGGGTGTCCCACTACCTGTGGCAAACAGCCATGGAGGTCACTGGCAGAAAGAGTCTGTTAGGACAGGAAAGTGGGGAAAGGCAAGGAGAGGAAAGTAAAAGGGAAGAGAGTAACTTATATCTGTATTCACTTAATTTTTAAAGCTGCTCTTTCCTGTGAGTCTGGGGTTGATCAAAGGGTGGGAGACCCAAGGGACAAGAAATGTCATGGCTGAATTTGTAAAATAACTGGGTGTTATACAAGTCTGTTGCTTTGTTGGACTTGCTTTTTAGAGGAGCTGTGAACTCCTGACTCCTCCTGGAGGTGAACAACTGCTGTCTAAAGCCAAGGTCCTTGCATTTTGAAAAAAATCCTGACTATTTTTCCCCTTTCTTCAGAGGAATGTCTAAACTATCAAAGTTTTGTTCCAATTTGTGTACAGGATAAACAAAAATCTCCTTGATCAGTATTGCAAATAGTGGCTCCACTTTTTGCATTGTGTGACTGACAGTGGGCTAGAAACTGAGCAACAAAGCTGCAAGTTTTGAAGGTACATTACATCTTTTTTGGTTCTTCTTTCTAAGGATTTAGAGCAGCTTTAGTGAAAGAACAGCAAAACATTGCTTGGAACCTGCCGCAGAGCAATTTATAGCAGCTTATAACTGTATTTCATGGAAGTTTATTATATGACCTGCTTTATGAAAGTTCACTATTAGTTCAGCATTTAGTGCTCACAGACTTGGCAGAGTTTCCTGCAAGCTGGATGCTGAACATCCGGTGAACTTTGTTTATGAACAGAATATATTGTGGTTAGGAGGCTTTGGAGCCACAAGTCAGCACCCAGTTGTGTGCAAGCTTAGAGTCCATTTGCCAGGGGGAATGGAGGCACCCTGTGCAAGGATTTGGAAATAATGGTAATAATAATTTTTAAAAAACCAAACAAAAAAACCCAAACAAAAAACTCTATTATTGTTATTGGTTTTGTTATTGTTATATTACATTGGTGGTGGGTTTATTATTATTATTGTTATTATTATTACTATTACTATTATTACTATTATTATTCTCCCCCCACTGTGCTTGAAACACAGATAAAAAATGAGAAAATGGAGAAGCTGCTGAGGACAAAGGTGAGGACAGCGTTCTCACACACTGAATCTGTGTCATCACCCCCCTGTAGGAATTCCTCAAAGTTGCCTCTGGGGGCTTATAAGTAGAAGAGGCAATCGCTGTTGGCTGATCCCAAGGCAAAGAAACTGCTAGAAAACTAAGGAGAATTTGAAAGAAAGCTCTTCTGCTGTTTAGTCTTCTCTTTTGTTTGACTGTGGTTTATGGCATAGTGATTGACTACAGGCTCTTTCCCAAGCTGTTTATTTTGGAATGGTGCTGTCACTGTCATGTCTCAATTACTGTGTATATCTTGTTTTCATCTTAAAGAAGCCCAAAACAAACTGAAAACTTTGCAGACCTATAGTTCATGTATTCAACTGTGGATGCATGGAGAGAGCCCCAAACCACTAAGTTTATGTGTAAAATGGACCATTTGCACAAACATTCGTGCTGGGCAAATTGTGTCTGTTCTGCACAAATAAGTGGTAGGAAGCAGAGTTTGCTCTGCCCCTGCTCTGTGGTGCAGTGCAAGGGTTTGGGGCTCCTGTAGCAGATCTGTGTAACACCTCAGAGACAGATCCTTCACTGTATGATGGCAGTCTGTGTGTCTGAAAGGTGACAGCAAGCTGGGCATCTTCTGCATGCGTCTTCCTACCACTGGAAAGTACTGCTGACTTGGACAGCCCAAATTAGGAGGCTTATTTATATTCTGATGGGAAGAAATCACTGAGAAGGTGAGCTTAAGAGAACTTGGCTGCTGAGCCACCAGAGATGGGCATCATGTGCAAAGCATCACAGTGAAAGAGTTTCTCTACTGAACTATCAGTTGAAAGCATTTATGCTCTCTGTGGTGCTTTACTTCTAAACAGAAACTTTTTTCCCCACTTTCATCTTGCTATGCAGAGGAGACCAGAGTGTCCAGCAGAAGTTTGTTTAAGAGAAACTTAAAAAAGAGAAAGAGGCATATTTCATTCAGCCCATTTTAGGGAGGCAGTTCATCCAGGGTTGAAGACAGTGACATGGATCTAACCAATAAAGGAGAGGACCTTTGAGAGACTGATGAAATGGCATCCTGAATATAGGTGGGACAGCCTGGGGTGATGAGGGTGAGCACTGTGTTCAAACAGTAGCAATGTGCTCAATCCCTTGCCAGTTGGAAAAAATTAATAAACTCCAACATTTGCCTTGCAGATCTGCATTTGCATTAACATTAAAGAGCCAGATACATTTTCTGCAGAGTGTATGGTTCTCCCAAGAGAGTCAGCATTCCATTGAGCAATGCTGTTGTGAGAAGCCACCACGTGAAGATAATTTCTCACAGTATCTGAGAGAATTAGTATTGTGCTCGTGACACTGTACCATCAGACCGTCTGGGATATTATGACTTCTACTATTACTAGGACTTCTAGGAAACTAATTCAATATACTATTAAATCTTTGTGATTAAATTCCTTCTCCTGATGTCCCAATACAAGTTAAAATGAGGAAGGCACAAACACATTGTCATATAATTAATGCTGGTAATTTTTATAAGGTCAAAACACTTTTGTGGCAAGGCCACCAAAGAGAGCATGTCTCAGTGAAGTTTAAAAATATATGATGAAGACCACAGTACTGTCCCCCTGTGGGATGTTCAGACTACCTCCTTAAGGCATAAAAGGCATAGTCTGATGAAATATGAATGCTTTAACAAGTGGAAATTCAGAGCCCTCAGTTAAGCTTTACCTTGAATTATCTTCCTGGTATTTCCCTTAAATACAAAGGGGACTGGCCTCTGAAAGTGGACATTTAATTAGGCAAGTAATTCTTCTCTTATCCCCTGCGTCAGTCTTGAAAAGAAAATATTTCTAATGGAGTCTTAAGGAGTAAAAATGTTAATTTAAAGATACTGCTAATTTACAGGTTTGGTTGGGAGGTTCCACTCCAACTTGCACCACAGTTAGCCATCAAGAGGGACCATAATTTCTTCTCTAAAGCATCACCACTGGCCATACACCTTCAGTGATGTGACCTTGGACACAGCTCTCAGCCAAGCTGTCCAGGTGGTGGACCCAGATGAACTTCAGAGTACTTGCCAGCTGAGAGGACACTTATTTTTTTATATGGATTATTTCCTTTCCATTCTTAGCCCAGTTGATGAGTAAGAAAAGAGCCATCTCCTGGTAAACAAGATACCAAGACAGAGTTGTAAAGCACCACAAAACCATTGTTTAGTTTGAACAGAACAAAACAATCCCTCAAACACTTATTTACGAGCTTATTTTAGACTTGTGGCATTGAATTATGAATGGGACATGGTTTTCAATCTATTTTCTACATTTTTGTTTTGATTTATTTTTCTGAGTTGTTGGCAATGATAATGACCTTGTTTGTATCAGAACTGGAAAGGGGATAGAAGAGTGAGGTGAGGTTGCTTGGACACATTGAGATGGTTTCAGTTATTTCAGCAGAGAAGCAAACATTAGTGATTGTTAGCACTTACATCTGCCCAGATGTTACACACACACAGACACAAAAGCTATTAATAAAATTATTTCTTGAAGTTACCAAATTTCTCATATGGTGAAAAATTGGCTGGCTTCCAGTTTTCCATAGCTAGGGTAGTCTGAGCTAATTTCATAAAATGAAAACTATCCTCAAGCTTCTGCCAAAAAAGTTGAGATTTAAAAAAAAAAAAAAAAGATCTGTTCAACACTTGTCCCTCCTTATTTTTCATCTTCTCTTGCCTCTGAATACTGGGCAGGACTTAAATATATATTTCTATCCAGACTATTCATTTATTATTAATGATAAAAAGGATTTTGGGAAAATTATTAAACCTAGAGCTTCAGAACTTACTGTACCCTTTTAAAATGTTAGAAATCAGACCTCTGTAGGTTATTCTTCCTTCTGTCTTCACCACAACTTTAGGTCTTTCAGGCACTCAGAGCTGAGTGCTAGATTACTAAACTGCATGGATGCTGGCCCAGTAGGCTCTTGTTTTTAACCAAAAATGATGAACAAGTGAAAAGCAGCAACATTCATCGACCTCAGGTCCTGAAGCACCAGCACCAGGAAGGGGTAGGTCTGGTGCAAGTTCCTGGATCTGCTGTGTGCATGCCATGGATCTGTGTTCCTTGCAGAAGCTTGAGTTGAGCTCAGGCATTTGTGAGAGTGCTTATATTGATAAGCATGTGGAGAGCAACCATTTCTCCCAACAGCTGGTATCTGGGACTTTGCATTGCTAGAAGGTCTACAGACAACTTGTATTCCACTGAAATCCTGTTTAGGCTTAAGAGTCAGCAGAGATGTAGTAACTGTCAGGGTGTGTGCTCCCACTCCATGGCTAATGCAAAAGAATGCAATTTATCTGAAACTCCTTCCACTGTGGCTTAAGCTAGATGGCAATAATTCACATTTGCTGGGTAAGGATAGCCTGCCTCAGCTACCATAACTAAGTCAATTTGCTCCTGAATCAGAGGAACGTGCTTCTGTGCCTGTGCCTGCAGTAACAGCAGCATCCTTTGGTCCTAATCTTGTGCTTCAAATGGAAACACTTAGCCCTGCTGAACCTTGAGGAGGACCACAATCTCTTCAGTGCCTGCCATAATCAGAGCCCTCATAATTTTTGAAGAGCTCATGAGTCCTTTCTGGTGCTTTGAGATGAGGCAGGTCTGCATGTGCACGTGGCTTTTACTGTAAATTATTTAATCTCTTTCCTTCCCCAGCAGGTCAGTGCTCCATGACTCACACCAGCCCTGAGGAGCACATCTATCTGGCTGAACGTCTGCAGATTACCCTGAATCCTCTCCAGACATTTTGGGCGAATATACAACACCCTAACAAGTTGTATCTGCACCAATTCTTCCCTACAACACAACTTCCTGTACTCAGCCAAGATAAACAATGGAAGAGCATCCTGTTGTGCCACGAGGAGAAGAGGCTTCAGTTCTTGTATTTGTTTTAAAATATTTAGATTTAGCAAATCTCTGCAGAAAATAGGAAATGCCTGACTTACCCAAGCAGCCGCTGCAACCCCGTGCTCGCCAGCAGCCTGGGGCTCAGTCCCTTGATGTCCTTGCAGGCTGGGCAAAGCCTGCCTTGCAGGCACAGGCCTTGGGGTCCTTGGTGAGCAAAGACAGCACTGGGACTTGGGCAGGAGAGCAAGCCTTGGCTCACTGTGTGTGAGTCTGCCTGTCAGGCACAGTTGTTTGTGCTTAATAAGCCATTTAGGAAGGTCTGTGTTTCTTTGATTGCCTTGCTCTGTGCTGTGTGATGGATCTCACGAGCCCTACAATTCATCAGGTTCTTGAACATGGGTTTATGTTAATGGAGCACTGGAAGAACAGTGAGAAACTCGTATTCAGTGACATCCTTAAGAAGCTGGACAACAAATATCCCAGGAAGAAAGCCCAAACCATGGTTCTCTGAGGAGGTTTGGACCTCAATGAAGGTCACAACAGAGTACACCCAGGAGTCCTCTCTATGAGAACAGCTTGCTGGCTGTTCCATACTCAGCCACACTGAGTTAAGCAATTAGAAGACAAGGGCATGAGAAATCCCACAGCAAACCTGGGTTTCAAGGTCTCCAGGTCAGTCGTGACATTCTAATTTGGTAGCTGAGGATGTTATATTGGATAAAAACCAAAATGTCAGTTCTTGTTACACATCTGGAGGCATCTGCATGGAAAGATGAAGGAGTGAAGCATGAACTCATACATGTCTGTCTTTCCGAGAGAGTGAGGAAAAACAGTGTTTGACTTCCTCTGTGAAGAAGAAAGAAAATACTCATGTTTCAGAAAAGTGTAGTATAAAAAAGCATAGGTGAAAACTCCTTTTAGCCACAATATGATCGTGCAGGGGTGGGCACAGCTGTGATCTACTACAGTGACAATATTGCATCCTGCTGCTGCCACAGTGTGTATGTGTGTGTGCACACGTTAAAATTATGCCCCATGTTAAAATTATGCCCCTCAGCCCCTGTAATCAAATGTTTGCATCTCCACATAGACAGATAGACACTTGGTTGCCTGTGCCTATACTTGGCTTTCCTGTGGTAATCAGGCTATTGCAGCACAGAAGTTTAAAAAACCTTTGATAGCAAATCCCTTCCTTAGTAAAGGAAGAGAAGATAGACAATAGGGCAAGACAGAAGCACAGAAACTAGAGATTTTCCAGACTGGTAGCAAAAGGATCATCCCACTTCCATCAGAGCAGCGTGTGATCTTTGTACAGTGCAAAAAAAAAAAAAAAAAACAAAACAAAGAAAGAAAATTCAACTCCCAAGATTACCATGGAGTAATGATTACCAATGTCATATTAATTATACTTGACACTTTAGAGCCAAATGAAATGACTATCTAATTAAAAGCACAGCATCACCTTAATGAAACAGCCCTCACTTGTCACATCACAGGAGGCTTTATAGCTTCCCTCCCCGCCCTCTATTCTTTGAATCCAAGTTCCAATTCAAGGGAAAGTTTGCCTATGGATTGGGTCCAGATGTGTCTGATGTTTCAACATTTATTTTCAGCGGTTCCCTCTGCACGATAGATTTGGGCTCTTCCTGAGCATGCTCTTGTTTCCTCTGACATGATTCTGGGCTATGCTGTCAGCCTGAGATTGGAAAGTGGTGGTGTCACTTCCAAATCCTACTGATCTGGAGCATATAAAAAGATTTTGTCCAGACAAATATTAATTCTGTTCTCTGTGGAATTACAATTTGAACTCTTTATGTCTGTAACTAAACTTGACAAGATACTTGTACTAAGGAAAATTAGTTAAGCTCCTTGGGTTTGCTCTGGATATAGGCCAGCTGATCAAAGATACAACCCTACAAAGAGGATCAGAATGGTATCCCAAATGGCATTTAGCCACTGGAGAGCCTCCATGAGGAATGCTCAGTCTTTCTAGCCATGAGGACAAGAGTCCCAACTATGACAACTCACCTTTTATGGGATTCAGCAGTGGTTCCTGACTTCATGTTGGTTCATGTACACGTGTGTGGATGGACACAATTGCATCTCCTTGGTGCAACTGACAAATACCTTTTGAGATTGTGTCTTGGATTACATCTCTAGAATCCTTCTGGAGTCCCCTCAGCATGTCATTCAACACATGTCCCACGAGTGCTGAGGTCTTCTGGGCTCTCTGTTTGTCACTTTCTGGTCATATTTCCTGAGAAACTCTTCTGTAGTCACACATTCAAAAAATGTCCTTTTCTTGACACAGTCCTTCCATCCAGCAGAACCTCAAAAAACAGCAAAGATAATTTCCCTAAATAATTATTTGTGTCATGTTGCCACTCGTTTCCATCATTTTACAGCATAACCCACTTCTGGGCTTATGCTTGCTGTGTTAGTTGTAAATTGTTTGGAGAGATGTCTGTACCCCTTGTTTGTACTGCACCGACCACTGCAGGTATTCTGGTGCTGGGGACTGCACTGGCAGTGACACCAGAGTAATAATCCAACTGCAATTTGATAAGCAGTACAACTATTCACTTAAAAAAAGCTTGTTGATATGTGTTTCCAGTTATCTTCTCAAACACTCTATGACCATTCTATTCCATTACTACAACACCAGCACTATCACATTGTGCTTGATCTCATCCTTCCAAAGCAGGTTGTGATGAAATTCTCCTCACTACTATAGTGCTCTTGTAACTTTGACGTTGAATATAATGTCAAAGCACCAAAGCTTTTTATCTTCTGACACCCTGGAACAAGCAAAGCTAGAAGAAATGTGGAGCTGTGTTTGAAATGGATCTGTCTGAAAGTAAAGGAGAAAACTGGGGACAGGTTTCTGGAGGGTAGAGGTTCCCTTACACAGGCCCTTAGCTCCTATTCCAGGGAACAAGGAGCTCCTTTTTCCAGGGATATTTACTATCAGTGTTTTCCATTGAATATTTATGATAACACAATCACAACAGGAAACTTGAGCCCTGTCTGAGGTTGGGAGTGGGGAAGAACCTTCACAGCATGTAGTTGTAAACTGCAAACTGACATTCATAGATTTAGAGTCTGGTTTCCTTGTTTTCCTTCAGAGCCAGTGGCAGGATTCATGCTCTGCCAAAGGACATTCAAAGAGATGGTGCAGCAGGAAGGGAGAAGTTGTGTCACGCACACTTATCAGAGCCTGGAGCTTACATGGCTTTGGGTAACTTCAGTGGAAAGAAGTGGGATGCATCCTCCAGTAAATTTGGTCCATGGGAACACAGCTTATAGACTGGAAGTGCTCCAGCAGAGCTCAGCTCCAATTGACAAAGACAGCAGCCTTATATAATTTTAGCCATAAATGTATCAAATCCCTGTAAATGTTCTGTTGCTTTTGGTTTTTCCTAGTTGCTCCTTGTAAGAACTCCATTTAGGGACTGTATTTTAACTTGTAGCCTCAATTAGCTCATATATGAAGCATCATTCACCACTTCCTGCTTTGCTGCCATGTTTTATTAAATAGTTAAAGCTTTTCCTCCACCAACTCAATGTTTTCTGCTTTGAGTTACAGCTGAGACATGCCTGGAAATTCAGGAAAGGTTTAGGATCTGTGGTTTACTAGATACTGTATAAGCTTTTATTCTTGTATTGAAAACATTTTTGGAAGCATCATCTGTATTCATTGATGGTAGGTTGTGACTTACTGAAGCCTTGTTTTTAATATGGACATGGGCTTTGGCATTCTATAGAATTTTCCTGGCCCACCAAGATTTACAGAACACAGTATCAGTGAGTTCTGTAAGGGCATCTCCTTAATCAAATGCATGTAAAAACAGGATACTGTTGTGTTCATTGTTTTCCCCACTAGCTCAGAAATGTCTGATTTTCCTCTAGTGGTCTGGATGAGCTCTTGTCTGGCAGTTCTCATGTTTTAGCTTCTTTAAATTTTTGACCTAAAAGTCATGTCACTGTAGCACAACTGCAATTACAATTCCTCATTTTGATGGAAGGAAGTGAGTCATTAACAGGCAGCTTTCAAAAGTTTTCTAGAGTTTGACCCAAGTCAGCAACAGACACTGTCCTCTCCTCAGTGGACTGTATCTCAAGAGATACTAATAAAATTGGTAAACATCCTGGAATTTAGCATTTGGGTCATACTATATCAATATTTATTGTTTTGTTTTGTTTTTACTGGCCTTTAAGAGGAAAACAAAGGCATTGGTAACTACATGATGTAGCCCAGAGACCTCAACAAGAGTGAAATTAGATGTCTGAAAAGGCCTACAGAAATTTGAATTTGAGGGGAATGTGAAGAAAATCATGACAGGCAGTGCAGTACCCTGATGTTGCTATAGAATTGTGGGGGTCAAGCCCAGACCAAATGAACTTCAAGCAGGGGTCTGCCTTAGCCCCCTGAATCTTTGATGGCACACTAACTCCCTCCTGAGATGGTGCTGACCCTGCTAGAGCTGCCTAATTTCACACCTGGTCACCAGAGGACACTTTGCAATATGGGAATGACAATCCTTGCATTGCTGAGAGGTCCAGGACAGATTTTGAGGTATGAGGCCTCATCACATAGGTCAAGGAAAAGCTTGGCAAGGCAACCTACAACTGTGGGAACCAAACCTCTTTTTTTGAACTTAATGTCCTACAATGATTGAGGTATATAGGGATACAATAATTTTTGAAAAATATTAATTCAGATGCCTTTTAAACACATTGGAGGGAGAGCTTGTCTGGATCCAGGTTACTGGACAGGCACATTTTTAGCTTGGGATGGTGAAACCTTGGTGTAGAGCTAGCTGGCTAAGTTTTCTCTGTATGAGAATAAGACCTCCTGTGCTACAGACCTCATTATAAAATTCTTGGCTTCAAAGATTGTATGTTGAAACTGAAGATCAATTTGCTGCTCAATCTGTGATGCAGAATTGGCTCTGCATCCATGACTGGAAGTTGAATTGTTGAGTTTGTGACAGTTAACTACATATGGGTGTGATCCCTTTAATTTTATCAAAACCTGTCTCAAAGGAAGTATCATCACACCTTTAATGCTCAACTTTGAAGCAGAAAAGCTAAATGAAAAATACATTCATGTTCACAGCTGGTAGCCAGCTTTTCTTCTGAAGCATGACAGCTTCTATTTTTGTGGTGTTAAAGGCAACTTTCCCTCTAGGTCTCTGGGCTAGGCTAAAAGATGTGCAAAACTGACTGAAGAAAGATGTCTTATAACCCTCTAAAGTATTGACAAATAGATTTCACCTTTTTGACCTGAATTAGAAGGGAAGAGCACCAAAAATTTCAATAGTTGGGATGTTTTCTGCAGCTAGAGTGGAGCTCAGTGATCTTCTCTGCTTGTCTTTGCTGTTCCATGCAGTCATAACAATTACAGCTCCACCTGGCCCACTAAATGCACAGGTATCTTCATGTGCCCAGATAACATGCTTGTTAATACCACAGCAGTGCTGACCAGAGTGCAAATGCTGTGCCAAGAATCCTATTTGACAGCAATAATTATCAAAAAGTGGCTGTATGCTGTGGTTTTATTTTACACAGTTGACTTTTCCCTCATAATGATCGCACACCTAGAAACTCCTTAGATTTTTTGAATGTTCCAGTTTTTTATCTAATAAATTAAATAGTCTTCTAATTATTAAAAAAGACAAACCACATTGCCCAAGTGAACTGCAATTTCCTTTGTGCTCACTAGCAGGCTGTAAAGGGGCATTCAGCACGAGCACTGGAGTGACTGAGGGATCAGTAACATCATTAAGTTCCCCTGAAAGTTTTTCTTGTAAGCAGAGACGCTACGATTGAAAACTGTTCAGTACTTTGTTGTGGAGGTGATCAAAACACTGCATGATAAGTAAAAAAAGGGCAATTTCTGTCAGAGACTGTTAGGTCAGAATCAGGCAGCCATGAGCCCTGGAACTCAGAAAAAACTTATATTTTGTGGCTGCTCTGTCACTCTAGCTGTGGTAGGACAGCAATCTAATCCCCATCCTAGAAAAGAGGTCTTCCCTTGGAGCAGTTTTCCCAGGCAGCCCGAGCTGAGCTCCTGCTGTCACTGCCCTGTCCCACAAAGCCACTTCTTCTTGAGCTCAGCATGGCCTAATGCTTCTCTGTCATTAAGGGTATTTTCAATGGAATGAAATTGTTCACTTTAATCCTAAAGGCTCCCCACAGCTCCTGCTCACTGTATTTATCATACTTGGCTCACATCCTCAGATATGAGGCTCTTCACAACAGCCTTTGCAGGGCAGGCTGGGGAGCCCTTCCTGCAGGACAGAGCCCTGTGGCAAAGGCCTCCTCAGTGGCCTTTGCCACAGCTGCACAGCTAGATTTGGGATTTACCAACATATCAGTCTGCCTCATAATCCACAGATACTTTCTGTGGCTGGTGGAGACTTTGTAGGATGGGGTAACCCACTCCTCACAAGGCAGATAATTCCCTGGGCAAAGACTCCTGGTGGTGATGAGTTTTGTACCTAGGGGTGCTGGTGGCACGTTTTTCTTTTAAAACAGATCTGAGGGGAGAGAGCTGGTCAGAAACCTGGCTGATCTCACCTGTTGGGAAGTCAGTGGTTTCACTGCACAGGGCTGAGGACCTGGCCAGCAGTGGAGGGTGACCAGAGGTTATAGGAGCTTACCCTAGACAGACTTTTATGCCACAAAGCAAATGGTGACAGCTCATTTCAAAGAAAACAGTGTAGGGAATGCAGTGCTGCTCTTAAGTATTTTGAAGAAATTATTATGTCTGCGTCATGAATTTTGCTAAAAAAAAAACACAAAGGAAAACCAAGAAAAGCATGGAAGCAACTTCGTAGATAAAAGGCAAAGTTCCTTACACGGAAAACACGTGAAAAACTGCAAAAACAAATCACAGTAAAATATCTGTGGGTCTGGATTCCCCAGGACTATCTCTTTGTGCTCTCTCAGGAAAGTCAGCCTCCTGATTCCTCAAGTGCTTTATTTCTTAAATTCAGAAAATATGTATGTACCAGCACATCATTCTAATCAGCATGAATTTACATAATTCCATATTACCAACTACTGTGGTATTCAGAAAAAAAAAACAACCCACAGTTTTCATTTCTGGAATTTAGGGCCTGTTTCCCATGTGTAACGTGGATGCTTCCTATCATCTAGCAGTGTAAGAGCATTGACAAGGAATGGATGTAATTCACAACATCAGGCTGCAAAATATCACCTGTGAGGAGGGAACAATCCTTCTCCTCAGTGCCTTTTTATTTATAATCTGCACTGCCCCAGTTTCTGTAGACCCACAGCCTTCATGGGGCTGTGCCTGTAATCAGTGCTGTGTAAACAAAGCACATTGGAAATGAAGCCCAGAATCCAATTCCTTGCTCTCTCCTGGTCTCTCTTACACCAGTGCATGGGGGTGTATCACCCTTGGCTTTCAGCAGACACTCTGAATTTTTTCATTTCCTTCACCACTTATCTAAAGCGGCTCATGGAGATAATTTTCCATGTCAGCAGCTAATCTGATCTGAGATCATGTTACTAAACTTTCTACACAAATCTGCTCTTTTTTCTACAGCCTTCTTTAATGACCTCAAACCCACTGGCTGTTACCAATGCCTACACCTGAAAGATGCAATTCATTATTGCCCAACATTTTATACCAGGAGTCACAGATCTGCTTCTCTGAGCCTTGTTTTCTCTCAGGGACATAATGAAGCTGTGAGCCCTCTTTACCTCCTGGTTACATAAAGGATTAAATCATTATATTTAGCAGACAGAGGCTCCTCTCTGGTGCTCAACACCCCCGGTCTAATGTCATTTACCATTTATGTGCTGAAAGAACTTGAATAATTTCAGAACAACTGGTCTTGAGTTAAAATGGTCAAGCTGAAAACGGTGTCAGGCCCCTGTTGATTTATTTATTTGCTATGTCAGTAGTCATCTCAGTTCTTGACTCAGCCAAACGAAATACTGCCTGATCTGCACAGCCAAAAAATAGTTACAGAGTGAAAGGATTTTTGTCTTCAGATATGTTACCTGACCTAATTTATGGTCTCATTTTGTCTACTTGTTAGACACAAGTGTATTGCTGCTCCCTCAAACCTAGACATTGCAGATAAATTATCCTTAATCTCATCCGATTTCTTTCTGTGCTGCAGTGCAGACATCCCTTCAGACAGCAAATCCTTCCTGATCTACCAAGGCTTCTCCGCTGAGTTCAGTAATTCACATTCCTCTTTATCCACTAGGAACTTCAACTTTCACTTAAATTTTATGAAAAGCCCTTTCTTTCTCTAAAATGTTTGTATTAAAACTTCTTTTTAAAACATTTAGCACATTTTTTAATGTTTGTCTGAAAATTAATACTAATTAATAATTTAATTTTAATATTTTAAAATGAAAAGTAATACTGAAAATTAATACTTGCAGTTTGTTTGGGTTTCTTTGTTTTTTT
>VXAX01002711.1:141732-249683 GCA_013399835.1 Leptocoma aspasia
TCTTTGTTTTTTTTTTTTTTTTTTAGCTGATGTCTGTCTGGAAAACATTTATTTTGCTCAAAATTTTCTCAAGAATATCTCCTGCTTCACAATTCACATGCATTGTCAAAATGAAGTAAAGCCTTTGTTATGAAAACTCCTGTTTTGAAAACAGTTTTCTAATTTGACCTCAATTCTGCAAATATAACTCTCATTAGGGGGATTTTAACTGTTTGTTGTATTTTGTAGGTGCCTTGAGATGGGCTGTCCGTGGGCTTTAACTGGAATAGGTTTTTTGCATTATTTTGTTACAATTAATGGTTTGCCTCTACCATGCCAATGGGTTTGTTCCCCAAAGGAAAGCATAATTTAGCTGTACTCTTATTTCTATGGGAAAATTATGATACTATGTCCATACCTGCTACTGGATTTTATCCTTCTACACCAGAGCAGTGTCAGGATTCACAGCCTCAAAGATCACCATTCAAATATTGTGTAATGCTCCAACAAACCCTTCAGTTTAAGCTCTGTGCCTGTTTTTTCCCACTCTGATTTTTCATTTTTGACACAGGGGATCTGGAATCCTGAGCTGCTAATGGTGGCCACCTCTCTTTTAGCAGGATGAGCATCCATCACCTCTTTACAGGGCTGTTCTGCAGAGTCAAGGAAGCCCAAAACTTCTGCTCACAGATCAGCACATTTTTTCACCTCTGCAGTGCTTTATGACTCCCAGAGAGTCAGAAATAGGTGATATATGTGTAACACACAGGCTGGATCACCAGCTGTTTCTCCACACTCCAGACAAGGTCTTGCTCTGTCCTGATTTTGTTTGGCCTTATGGTAGGTTCTGTGATCTTTCAGCAAACCTGTCTTTCCCTCATGGTCCTGCCATTAAACTTCTGCATAGATTTGTACACAGCATTGCCAGACAGTTTATGGCTTAATCTTGTTGTGCAGAGATATTTTGCCATTGTAACATGGTAATTTCAGGACAAAAGGCAATAGAAAAATGACATCCTAAGCCTGTCCTCTGCTTAGGGGCCCTTTGGCTTCATCACTAAGGCCATGTTTTTTGAAGTTTGAAAGATTTTTTTGGGACATTTTGGTTTTGAGGAAGACGATGAAAGGTTAAAAAAACCCCAAAACCAAACGTTGCATTCACTCAGATTAACAGAAGTAAAGAAAAATCTTCACCAAAAAGAACCCAAACCAAAACCAAACAAGCAAAAAACAAACAAACAAAAAAAACCCAAACCAAAACAAACCACAAAAAAAACCCCAAAATCTTCACCCCTCTTTCTCCATCATGCCCAACCTATTTGAGAACTCCTCTTGGATGTTTAACACAGAGTCTGCTCTGCTCTGAGCTTACCTCACTCCTGGTGAGGTCTGTTGTCTCACTGAGAAATTGTTCCTGGTTTTCTGTTATCCCACTGGGAAGTTGTTCCTGGTTTCTCAAGCTGAAGCTACTTTTCCATTTTTTATATCTCAATATGCAAAGAGAGGCAGACCCAGCTGATTCCTCATGCACTTTCAGGTGGATGAGGTCACTACCACACTAGCTGTCAGCCTTTCTCCAGCCAAACAAATATTTTATTTATTTGTTTATCACAGTGAATGATCTCCAAAGCCAAGAGCCTCATGCACCTGGGCTGAGAAGAGTGCATATCATGCTTAAATGTGCAGTGAGCTGGAGCAATACTGAAGTACCTTCTAAATCCTACACCCACGCATAAGAAAGTTTCTACCCCAAGACTTCTGAGTCCCATGTAGCTCCTGGAAGAGCTGGAGTGTAGTTACTTTGCTGGCTTGGTCGCCAAATGTTTCTTGGCTTCCTGCTGACGGACTTGAGCAGGTAAGTCCCCTCCAGATGCTGGAAAGAATGCCAGCCCAGGAAATAAAGTATGGAGGAGGCTTGGGGGAGTTGTTTCTGCCTGGACAGAAAGCAAAGCTGCTGCTGGTGCATCACACTGTTGGCTGTAGGATGGAGAGTGCCTTTTTTTCTTCTCCAGTGAGAAATACCCTGGGGTTCCTGTCAGTGCTCCTTCCTTCCTGGTGCAGGCTGGGCTCACCTACCAACAGGGGTCATGCAGCACTTCAGCTGGTTCTGGGTGCCTAGTGACACACAGGCAAAAGGAGCAATTAGGAGTCATCTTCATAATTATTTTATAACAACAAAACCCCCACAGTATAATAGCATATGAGTATCTGTATCCACATCTTTATCCACTTCTACTTACATCTACATCTGTATCCACGTCTTGCATGGGCACAGACCCACATCCCCGAGCTCTGGTGACCTCTGTCCACACTCTGTGTCCTCCCCAGCTGCTGTGTGGGTGGCTTTTGGCACTTTCCTCCAGGTTCAGGGAGCAGTCCACCTTCTGCATGCCATAGATGTGGGGCAGGGAGTGACAGGGGCAATGGCACAGCTGGGAGTGCAGCACAGCCCCTGTAGGGCACTGGTTCCACCGTCACAGGGATGTGCCCCAGGTTCAGCACATACAAACACCTGTGTCCTCAGGAGCTAGTGACACACACAGAATTTGTGCTCCCAGTATGAATTACTGGAAAAGCTGCATTAGGCCATAGCACCTCTGACCAAAACAGCTCAGCAGTTGTTGATTTAGATGAGTCCATGGTGTGGTGGTGCTGTGTGTACGCAATGTAAAGTCATTTCTTCTCTGGGATGTGCTGCAGAGACCAAAGGGTATCATCTGCTTTGGAAGGCAATTTCTTTATTTGAACTGCAGGCAGCAAAACAGACTGGTTGTTGGAGTTTACAAAAGGCTGTCATGGCTCTGCTATGTCATTTTTAAATAAACACATTTTAGTCATTAAGTACACACTCTTAAAGCCTCACTAAGAAGAACATCAGAATTATTAGTCAAGCTTTAATTCATCTGGTATGAGTTACAGCTGAACTAAAGCATGTGGCAAATAAGAAGTTATTTTCCAGGGACAATTTATCTGTGATAACCTCTAACACAGAAGG
Organism: Leptocoma aspasia; assembly: GCA_013399835.1. Classification (NCBI taxonomy): domain Eukaryota; kingdom Metazoa; phylum Chordata; class Aves; order Passeriformes; family Nectariniidae; genus Leptocoma; species Leptocoma aspasia. Next base: position 144,707 of record VXAX01002711.1, read on the forward strand.
AGCCCAAACTCTAAACCATACCCACTCTCTCTACACATTTTGGTTTTCTTCTCGTGTTGCTATTATTTATTATATAGCTCAAGAGGGTACCAGAGGATGTAATTGATCTCTCGAGGTTCCTTTAAGCCCTCCATTTCCATGATTAAATGAGCCTATGAATTGTTATAGACGTCATCACACGAATGAATGTTTTATTAAGCACCAGTAAACTGCTACAATAGCAAACCAAAGTTGTGTTTGTACAGTATTTCACAAATCACAGACAGCAAGGAGTATCTTTTATATGTGGGCATATTCATTCCTCCACTACCCCCATATCCCTGTGGTTTCTTGTTTCATTTGGTTTGAAGGGTATGTGAATGGCTCCTGCCTCTTTGAAAGAATACCTTTTCCAAACATGGCTGTTAATTTATAAGTGGTTGGCTGGTTAGCTCCTCTGCTGTGCCCAGCTTTTAACCCACCTATGCAGGCCACAAAGAACTGAGGGGGAGTCAAGAGGAGAAGTATTGAGTAGATAGTGCATGTGGTGGAATATATTTCATGCCTCTGAAAGTAATGGCATTAATTTAATTAAAAATCCATACTGGTCGCTACAATTTATAGGCCAACATGACTAATATTGTTATGCTTATGTAAGCAGAGAAATTAATTAAAACTTTGAAGCTTTCTCGTTGGCATAATGAAAGCTTATTTTACACTGGTGAGAGATTAAGGGAACTTTCTTGGTGGGATTTTTTACAGAAAGGCAAAGAAACCCTCCCTGCCCCACTTTCACAAGCAGGGAGTTTTTAATTAAAAACAGGAGAGAAATTGGGAAAATGAAAGAAGCAAGAAATAGTTTTGTTAATGCATTAGCTCTGTAGAAAGGGCCTGGGAGTAGCCAGGAGGATTTTGACACTGGCTCTGTTGGTGTGAGAGAGAAATGGGAGCATCATTTGTTGCAGGAATTAAGTGATGGGATGCTGAGGGAGGGACTGGGACAGGGGAGCACTGGTGTGGGTGGTGAGCTCCCTGTGGCACAGTTACAAGATGCTGTGGACATTGAATTGCACAGGATATCTCCCTGCAGAAGGAGCAGTCAGGTCCTTCTGCTCAGAGCTCTCAGCCTTCACTCTTTTCCTTTAGCTCTCATGTCTGCAGTTACTTTCTGAGTAGCATGGAGGTATCACTGGGAGCTAGACAGCCACAGAAGATTTTTTAATGGTCAGAGTGAAATGTTTCTATGCAGGAAAAAATCCATCTAGTGCTGCAAAAAAATATGTGCCTATTTAATTGTAGTTATAGTTTATATATATATATATATATAGGTCTCTAAATCTTCCTGAGGAGGGCAAATGAAGTGGGAGGTGCTGAGCTCTTCCTGGGATCCAGTAACAGGATGCATGGGAATGGTTCAAAGCTGCACTAGGGGAGATTCAGGCTGAACATCAGGAAACTTTTCTTTACCATGGTGCTGGTCAAACACTGGAACAGGCTTTCCAGAGAGGTGGTCAATGCCCCAGGCCTGTCAGTAATTGGGGCATTTAGACAACGCCCTTAATAAAATGATTTAATTTTTGATCAGCCCTGAATTGGTCAGTGGGGCTAGATGGTTATCACAGGTGCTTTCCAGCTAAAAGTATTCTGTTCTATTCTACATGCACATCCATGTAGGGTATAGCTGTTGGTGTGGGCTCCTCTGAATCCACCTTGCCTCACTAAAGCAACTGGAGTCATTACAGAGTTATTTAATTTAACATGAAAACCCTGTGAAGGCTCTGACTAATGACAAGGACAAGTCCAGGCCTTCCCAGCTGCTTGAGCCAAGAAAGGAGTGAATGGTGAGGGCTTAACTGTGCCAAGCTGAATACATCTGGAACCTGAGCTCCCATGTGGGGTGGGGAATTACATGAGGGGGTTGATATTATTTGTATGTAAGGCGTGGAAGCAAATTCCAGCAGTAGAACAGCTGAAATCACAAAATTTTGTAGCTCTGGATATTGCTCGGGTCTCTCTTCTGCTATAATTTTCCCTTTTGACATAGTGATACATAAAACTCAGTAAAAAAAAAAAAAGAAAAGAAAAGAATTCCCTCTACTTCTAACTAGATCAGCAAGGTCAACATAAGTGCACTGTATATTCAAAGAGCAAAAATGGAATTCCTGGAGTTGTTTGTGCCTCAAGTTGTTATCTGAATCTTCCCAATCTGAATGACTTGCTGGAAACCCAGCAGCTAACTGTGCCTTTGCATGGATGTCCCACATTCCTCTGGAAGCAGAAAGATCCATGCTGGCTGGTTCAGTCAAGGTTGTCAAGGAAAGCTCCAACACAACCAAGAGGATTTTAGGGTCTGCAAATCTAAAGGGTAAATGGGGGAAAAAATTATTCAGAATTCATTAAAGAATCAAGCTCTTTATCAAGCAATGCTGTGCCCTGATCTCTTCCCCCTCCACTGGCCAACCATGCTGCATGCCAGATGGGCTCTCCCCAACATCAGGCTAATAGAAACCACTGCTTTTCCTCAGAACTAGATATACTCCACATTCAGGTGCCTTCTGTGGGCTGTTCTTTGCCCTCAAGCTGCCCTGACAGTGTTAATTCCCCATAATGGCAGGTGAGATGAGCCTTTTTTTGAGTTTTTAGCACAGTGTGATCACAGTGTAACACTCACCATCAGGTCCAAGATCTCGTATGCATGTCTTCCTTCAAAATATTAGAACAGTCATCCCAGCTGCCAAAAGAACGAGAAAACATTAAATCTGGGTAACATTTGGGCTATGGATGAGAGTTTGTCTGCCCAGGCAGAGCTGCATTTCCCTTGCCTAGGCTGCCTTCTGGCTCACCTTCAGAAACAGCTACTCCAAACCATCCCTCAGTTTCTGCATCTATTTACACTCTTGGGATGGCTCTGGTGATTCTTCAGGGTCTGTGCCAACTCAGAATTATTCTGCAATTCTGTGAAACAATCAGGGGCATGATTCTCCTGAAGACTTTGGTGTTTCCTAGTAGAAATCAGAATTTCCTCAAAGTAAAGAAGGCTCTTTTGGAAGTCAGTGTGTCGATCAAGGCAACTGTGGGAAGGAGGTGCATCCCCTTCAGCACAGACATGAGGGCAGCAGTGCTAAAGGAAAGGAGAACTGAGCATTTCAGTGTGTCCTGGAAATCTGTAAGGAAGGACTGTGTTCTCCGCCCAAACAAATAGCCTAAAGCACAATTAGAAGTTTTGTTGTGCCAAAAAAATGTTACCCACTGATTATAATTTATTGAATACACACATAAAAGAAAGCAGTCAAAACATTTGCCTTTACATAGAAGGCCCCAGCAAAACATCATCCTGATATATAATAATTTTTTACCTGTTTCAGAGGCTCCTGTTGTGGTTAATTATTTTGCAGTAAAGACCAGAGCTGCTGCCTTCCCCTCTACATCACCAGTTTTAGGAGAGTGATGAGAGCCATAGTTCCTGTTTGACACACCCTGTGACTGACGAGCGCTATACTAATTATTTCCTTTAACTGGTTGTATTAAGTATTGGCCCTCTACTCCTGAGAAATTAAGACAATTAAACACTGCAAGTGTTAGGCAAGAAATTTGCAGTGACAGCTGAATTACCGTGGCTTTCCTGTGCACCCAAAGAACAAAGTCTCCAGGCACAGCAGGTGACCAGCAAATACTAATGAAGCAGCCAATACACAGAGGAGTCCTTCCCTTGCACACTCCATCAAACTGGCTGAAACACCTCTCATCAAAATATTCCTGCTGGACCACAGGGCAGTGCCAGGCTGGTACCTTGTGGAGCTAACACTAGAGAGTGTTGTGAGCATACAGGATTTTCTTCACAGAGCTCTATTTCAAACAACATGTTCAGGTTTTCTGGATTGTGGCATTTTAAACAAAAATTTGTTTGGGGCTTACCATTGCTGCAAAATGCTGTTTTTACTTTCAGAAATTCAAAACCAATTTTTTTTTTGCATTTAGGACTTTTTTTGTGAGTGTGTTTGTGTGTTTTTATGCTCCTAAAATGACATTCTGGTTTGGGATTATTGTTATTATTTTAGTATTTTGATTACTATTTCCATTCCATACAGAATGTAATTTAGATATGTTGACATCTCTAGCAGAATAAAAATATGTTTTTCCAAACAGCTGGGAGTGCTTTAATTACAGATGGGTCTCAACCAGCTCTTGAAAGCTGTTCCAGTATAAACCTGACCTCTGCCTGGCTCCCAACTTCTGTGATGGAACTTCCACATTTAAAACTTGGACCTTTCCCCCTGAAACACTGTGAGTATGATTTGTTGAAGAATGGAATAATTTTTTACTGAACCATGGACATGGAGTAAAAAGAAAATCACTACCAGAAATATTATGATCTACATGCATTTTTAAGACACAGACAGTAGATGGGTAGAGATGAAAAAAATTTTGGTTCAAAATGGTTTATAACAAAATAAGCCTGCCAGAAATAAAAAAAAACCAACAAAATAAGCCTGGTCGTTGTCAGGAGCCTTTGTAGCACCAGTCAGAAAAGGAAGTTTTATAGAGATTTTGGAGCTTGGTACATTTTTCATTACACAGAATCTTCTCAATTTCAGTCACTGTTTAAGCCAGGTCTCCAGGAAAGCAGAAGTATATCCTCCAAAACATTGTAGGCTAATGTAAAATTTAATTTAATTCTCAGTTTAATCCCAAGAGAGTGGCAAACAATAGAGGATTTTCTGCTCCTTGCTTTCTTGCTATTTATGAAAAAGCAGCTGCAGAGAATGATGCCAAGCAGCTCCTGCCTGTTGTGCTGCTCAGAGCTGTTCTTGAGGGAGGAGAGGTTATACCAGGTGCAGCCAAATATCAGCTCTGCCATCCAGCAGAAGGGATTCCATGTGCCAGGGCTGCCCACAGGACAGTCCATATGGCTGTGGAAGCACAGCTCCTGCTGCCCAGCATCCTTGTCAGCACCACACACTCTCCAGGCAAAGGTGGGCACAAAGAAACCTCCCAACATCCAACTTTTGCTCCCAACATTTGTTGTGGTGTCAGTGAGGACTTTGAGGTTAGCTGCCTGTTTATTTGTTTTCTATCCTGGGATGCTGTGTGATCTGTTTTAAGCCTGGAGATAGAGAAAAATGCAGCTCTGTCTTCAACAGTTTGTGTGAGTGGCAGTCACTGATGCCTTTCAGAAGAACACCCCAGGGGCCATGAGATGAGTGTGGATTGTGTCTGGGTATTGGTTAGCAGCATTTGTACTGAGCTGGTTTCCATTATTCCACACGTCAGGAAGAACATTTGTGCTTCCAGGCCACTAGATGATGTTGGTATTATAATTACAGCTGCATCTGAATTAACATTCCCACATGAATAAAACATTAGCATGATTATTCTTAGCTTTTTAACCAGTGGTCTGTGGTCTCATCTCATTATAGCTACTTTCTAAACCAAACCAAACCACACACTCTAACAAATGAAGAAGAGAAATAAACACAGAACATCGCTTCACCTTTTTCCCATTTAAGACTGGGAGTTGGTTAAATAATAATGAAGTTTCTCTGAAAACCAACATGTTGGCAGAATTGTGTCCATAATAGGATATCTGTGAGCTTTAAGCCTTTGCTTCATGTCCATAAAGGTTTGATACACTTACAACTGAAGACTGCAAATTGCAAATGCTGGATGTGTAATTATGATTTTTTCTACATGGGAAAACAATTTATGCATTCAAATCTTAGTATTTTGCATTTAAACAAAATCTTTGGGCCACAGGTGGAACGTTTTCATAGGAGCTTGGAGTCCCAAAAGGCAAAAAGCCAAGTCAAGGCCCCCGTTGTGATGTGCTTGAGATGTAGGAACTGCCTTTGCCCTGCACTCCTCATGCCTTGGGCTGGACGAGCCCCCACAGAGCCTGGGCTCCAAAAGCCTTTTCAGGTGTGTCCGCACTGGAGCCAAAGGTGTGGCACCAGCTCAGAGACACATCCCTGAGGTACCTTTACATGGTGTGCTTTTGCTGTAATCTTGCCTTTCTCAGCAGCATCAGTAGAGGGAAGAAGGGCAATTTTTGGTTTGTGGGTTAATGATTCTGACACAAGTTGAACTGTCTGCTGCTGTGATCTTAGACTTGGTCAAAATAGAGATACAAAAAAGGATACCATTCCTGGCTCTCTGGGAAACCCTGCAGTGTCACCACCATCCCCTTCTCTTGATGACTTTTTAAAATATTTATCTTGTCTGTTTTTACTGGCCCTCTTTAAATCCCTTCTAATCAATTATAACTTTTGAATCCTCTTGCCTGCTTCAGCCAATGATTGGCATGTTTGTAAAGGTCTTGGAGATACCAAGGTCTTAGAAGTTTCCTAAAAAATTTTGTTTCTGTAGAGAAGAGCCTCATCATCTTCTCATCAGAGGAGTTGTTAGCAGGAACACAATTTTAGGACACATCAGGGAATCCTCACCTAAGAGAGAAGGAAAGGCTGGAATTGCTGAGAGTTCACAATTTTTTACTTGCACGGGTTGTATGATCACTAGAACCATTATCTGCTGTTCATGAAACTCCTCTGGCAATTTGGGAAATACAGGTAAGCCTCACACTTCAGCCTGGTACCTTTGTGAACAAGGGGCTTTGCCTCTGTCAGGACCTTCCATCATGTTTCTGTAAGAACTGAATGCTTAGACAGTGCAGGCTGTGAAATCTGCTCCTAATGATAGGTTACAAGTTAGTAGCCTGAACCCAAGCTTGACTCATAATAAAAGTAATTGTAGGTAGCTACCCATTCCCATTCCAGCTATTGCAGGGATAGTCTTCCAGGGGATGTGTGGTTGTGGCCACACTTTGCTGACTGTCTTTGCTTCTTCTTGAAAGCTGGATGCTGAGCTGATCTGGCAATTGTGTGAGAAAAGTAAAACTAGAATTTCTTTTTATAGCAGTCTCAGACTAGACCCACATACCAGGATAGGTGACAGGAATGGCAAGTTCCAGCACCTCAGATTCTACCAAGAGGGGAGGGGACCACTGAGCCTGTCTTCAAGGATTCAGCTGTTTCCATCATTAGCCATTTGAGTTTGCTTTAGCAAAGGCATCTTCAAGTATATGAAGAGACACGTTTAAGAGCAGATGGGCCAAGCTGAGTCCAGATGTCATCAGTCCATGGGCAACTTAACAGTTTGGTCTCAGAAATATTCTCTATTACAATTAAACCTGAAAATTCCTGCCTTCCCATTCCATTGAGGGAAAAGTCTAACCCTTGCAGAGGCTGAAAATATTGGTTATAGAAGTTCTGTTGGGAGGATGACAGCTTTGGTCACACAAGAGCTTTCTTCTACGGTAGCTGTTCCTGGTTTGGATTTTTTTTTTAACCAACAACATTTAACAAACAGCAGAAAAACCCCTCATTTTAAAAAAATGCTGGATTAACCTCCTGAGAAACTGGCAGAAGAATCTGCCTTTGCCCTCCCTTAAATTATATGTTGTGCTCCCCTGCTGATACAATAAAATAAAATGAAAAAGAATCTTCTCAATTTTTCTTTCACCAGTGGGTTAGGATATTGTCAGGTCAGCCCTGGTGGTGGGGTAGCAGATGACTAATAGCTGTGGTTTTTAATTAAATGTTATCAGAAGAGGATGATAGATTAGCACCACTACCCCCTACATTTCCCAGAACATTTCAAAATTACTTTTTGAAAAATGGACTTAAAAAGAAGAAAGAAGGGGGAAGCATGAAACAATGGTGGGAATTCCTTGTCCTTGCCGGACTAGAACAAAAGCTTTCTGTCTGTCAGAGAAGGAAAAGCTTATTTATTTGTTACAGTTCAACCCAGTGCAGGCTGGCTTGTACCTGGCTGGGATTTCTGCAGCAGAGCTGGACCTCATCTTCACAGGCCTCTGTTACTGCAGGCATTTCTAAAGAGGAAATGTGGGCATTTGGATATTTAGAGCTGTAACACCTGAAAATGATAAAACATGGGATATTGAGTGAGCCCTGCATTTCTACTGCCTAGAGGTTTACTGGGTGTAGGTAGGGGAATATCTGGGCCAATGGAAAGGAAAAAAAAAATCTTTTTTAATCCAGAAGTAACTCATAATTGAAGGCTACAATTTTGTCCCTGTGTGAAATAAGAGTTCAGAGTCTGAAATTTTTCTTTAGGCAGGCACCAAGGTCAAATAATTTCAGTGCAGGTGGCAGGATCCCTGTTTTCTGTGGAAAGATGTTTGGCCCTTTCTCCTCTGCTCACCTTTTTGTTACAACTATTAGTTATAGCACTCGGGCAGTGAAGATAGAAGAACACAATGTCTAGACCCACCTTTTCCTTGAAAAACAGCTTAAGAATATTTTAATCAGAAAAATAAAGGCCATTAAAGTAACTAAATCCTTTCAGAGGATTGGGTTTGGATTGTTCTTCTCAGAATAGGAGCTTAAACTCTTTAGCTTCATTTTAGGTCCCTGAGTGCAATTCTGGATGCTGCCCAAAATGAACAAGTGGTGGGGAATAGGGATTCAACCCACAAATAAAATGAGCACATCATTAACTTCTTATCATCATTGTTATTTTTATTAGTCAAGGTTTTGGCCCCCAGAAGCTGGGGCATTTGTAATGAAAAAGACACAAATAGCTTGTAAGTCAGCCTATAAATACGAGGCACTGGAAAACTGGGCTACTGCCCAGATAGATGATTATTTTTTAGAAGAAATTTATTTATATTTCTCCCTTTCAACCAAAAAGGTGTGTCAGTGCTTAGTGACAGAAAAAAACCCATCGTTATCCTTATCTTTTTTTTCTGCTGCTGATATGTTTTTTTCTGAGTTTCTTCCATCTTTGGATATGGCATGAACATCCCACTTAACACAGATACAATTTCAAAGCAATGGTAATGGCTATTAACGTTAAAATGCTGATTTCCCAGTTGCCTTGTTGAAACAAAGTCTGAGCTGCAGCACACATGCCAATAAAATCCCACTTTACATATAGCGGTAGGTGAAAATATGATGGAGGTTCCTTTCTCTGCCAGCTATTTAATTTCTGTCCGAGGAAACTCAAGTGGGGTGCAGTTCTCCTACAGATGCTCATTAATTCTTAGGTTCATTTAGAGCGTGCTATTGCATGAAAACAGAAGAACCTGTGGGAGTTGGTATTTCCTTGATTTTTTTTTTGTCCTGGACCTGCACTGAACACATATTGAGGGCATCAAAATGACACTTCAGGAGTGAATAAAAGGAAAAAGCTGCTACATTGCTGGAAAAGAGCCTGTGTCAGAGTTTACCTCCTTTGCATTAAGCATGGTGACACAAACAGAGGGGCCTTGTGCTCCTGTCAGGGTGTCCTATGGCCAGTGACAGAAACATGGGCAGCTCTAAATTAAAAGAACATTTCTGTATTAATTTATCACTCTGGTATACACAGGGCTAAGTATTCTCCAGAAGCCACTCCTGAGCCTCAGAGAGCTGACAGAGCTTAAACTGTTGTGAAAGAAATACAGTTGCTTTCCTGATGTGATGCATTTGGCCTCATGAAAGGGCATTTTGTTTAGGTAGTGCACAGAAATCTTAGAAAGTGCCTACGGACACAGATACGGTCCCTGGGGCAAAGCAGCAAACCTGAGCAGAGAAAGCATCATAAATCATGGGGCTTAATGTGCAGCTCATAAATCCTGTGTTTGTAGGGAGCTCTGATAAGGCAGGATGATGTCAGAGCACTTTTACTCCACATAACGTAGCATGTGGCATTTGCATCCACACAGCAGCGAAATGAGCTGAGATTTGCATCTCATTTTTCACTCCTCTGTGCTGTGGGTGGGGCAGATTCTGATCATAACTACGGGGGTGTAAATAAGAGAAAGGCCCCTGGTTTCACAAGCGTGACTCCAAATGTAAGTCCTTGTATTTGGGATGGGGAATGGACTCTGAATTATGATCATTTACATGAGATAATCATATCATCCTGTGAATCTGTAAGTCAAACATCTGTGCTTGTTACTCGCAGTAATTTGTATGTATACATATGAATGCTTATTTGATGTTTGCATATTGGATATTTGCATATTTTGGAGGTGAAATGTGAGATACACCAACCAGCTTTCATGTGCCTTGGTCTGTCTGAGTTATTACTAAATGATGGCTGGATACTGCTTAGATCACAAGTCTGATAGCCAAGGAAACCCAGGTTTTCCCAAGCAGTCTGTGCATAACTCCTCAGGAATTAGGTGCCCTTCCTAGTGGCAACATTTGCAATATTTTTGGAGTTTGGGTCTTTCAGTTAAAGTGGACATCCTACCCTAATATTTGAAATAAGTCTTCCTAGATATCTCCTTTCCCTCAAAGTTTTAACCCATAGAGAAAGGAAACTAAAGGAGAGACCATTATTATTGTATTTTCTGCAATCTGAGGAAAATTTTAATGAAAAATCTATCTGTCAAGGTCCATCTTTGGGATCCACTGAAAGGAAAAGAAGTTGCATTGTGCTCCCCTTAAGTGGCAAACCCCCAGGTTTTTCTTGACTTCCAGCATTCCTGATGGCGATTCAGAAAATTTGATCTTTATCAGCCCTGTGGATGCCACAGAATTACAGAATATTTTGGATTGGAAGGGACCTTAAAGACCATCCAGTTCCAGTCTCCCTGCCCTGGGCATGGATGCCACCCCTTAGATTAGGTTGCTCAGAGCTTCATCTGACCTTGAACACTTCCAGGGATGGGACATGCACAAACTGGGAGAAAATCCATGTACCTCTCAGACTTATTCTGTACTTACATCAATGTAAGTCAATAGATTTTGACCCCAGGGACTGGTTGTGGGAAAAATACTTGAGCTGGCATGATGCAGGCTAGACAAGTAATCAAATGTCCTACCTTCTTCATTCTTTCTTCTTGCTTGGGCATCGGCAGAATTATTAAATAATCCCTCTAAATGAAATTTCTCTTTCATTTTGTGAACATCACTTGGATATCTGTGCCTTCAAGACATAACTGGAAGAGTGGCTATGAAGCTGATTCATTTTCCTTATCCATTTTAACTTGATAACCACAAAAAGGAGTAGATGCTTTTTATTTTTCCAGTACAACAAGCAGTAGCATATGTTTACTGCATAATAATTTATTCTAACAGAGGAAGATGATATTTCCCTAATGATGCATGTTTCTGAGAAAAAATGAAGTGTCTCTCCCTTTACATCTTTTCCTTTTTTCATTTCTTTTGGATGAAAAAATCATTGCTTTCTTTTATCTGTCTCAGATGGATCCAACAAAGTTACTACAAAGCCAGTAACTCTCTGTGTTCTCAGAAGGCCCAGCAATGACCTCTTCTCCTTGTAGCATCCAGTCTTTCACTTCTACTTTTTTATTTATCTCCTGCAGCAAGCTGTTATGTAAAGTTTTGTGGTTTGGGTGGGGGTCTCAGTCTACAGAGTTGACTTTAAAGAGAACTCACTCCAAAGTGTGGCTGTAGCTGCCACACAGTACTCTACACAGAAGTAGAAGTACTACATCACAAATCTGGAAATGTATGTTATTCCAAATTGCTTCTTTCCTGTGTCTGGAGGCTTTTCTCCTGATTTTAAAAGGGTTTTTTGTTTTGGTTTGTTTTTGTTTTTTTTTTTTTTTTTTGTTTGTTTTTTTTCTGTTTTTTTGTTTTTTTTTTTTAAAGAAGCACATCTTTGAATCCCCGAGGGTCTCACTTGGCCCTGGCTGCTGAATTGTCCTGGAGGACCAATATATGGAAAAACCCTTTGATCTCATATTCCTCATTTAGAAAGGAAGGATGCTTGCTATCATATTGCTTGAATGTTAAAGTTCTGACCAAATTTTTGAAGCATTGTAGCATATACTTGTCCTAGTAGTAGAATGCCATTACAAATGAAAAAAAACCCTGTAAACAGCCAAAACCTGAGGCCACTCTGCACCCCTCATCTAGGGAGAAGCCTCTTCTCCTTGAGCAGAAGAGTTATTTTCATCTCTGTGCCAAGATTTTCATCCTGAGAACTAGAGACAGCAAAGGAAGGACATGGACACAGTGGTGGGCTGCAGATACAGAGAGCCAATTTCTGTCTCATGTCATTGTTTTTTATTGTGTTGGACCCTCACTGAGGGGGTACTGCACCTGCTGCCTGCTTTGCTCTGCCCAGCTGCCCATTGCTGCCTGCTGGCCCCCAGCGTTGCTGCTGTCTCATTTTCTCTAGGAATCACCCACTAACACTCCTCTCTTCCGTACAGGAGATCATGAGCAGGTTGTTCCACTCCACAGCATGCACAAGGTATCCAAAGTATCCATCCCAGTTCCTTTTTCTCCCCTTCTTGCTCCCAGCACTGGGAGCAATGCCTTAACTTAGGTGCAGTTTCTGGACCAGGTTCTTTACACTGTTCCAGTCATAAACTTTAAACCTCTCTGTGCTATTCTGTCTTCTTTTTTTAGGAGAAATGCTTCTCCAACACAAAAAAACAACATCTGTGAAATAAATTTCAGTCTTCTCTGGGGTTTCTTTCATTTCTTCCCACTGTTCTCCACTATGGTGTTCTTTCTTTTGGACTCCTCTCCTCCTGGGAATCATTTAGAGACACAGAGGCATCTCCTTTCTCTTCCACAAGCTCTTAAAAGTGTAAATAATTGTTTGTTGCTGGGAAACAATATTTGTTTTCTTTGTCCAATGAGGGGCCAGTATCCAGTTCAGGTTGCTGGGATCTCAGAGTATTAGAAATCATTGTGAAGGCCTTTTTGGCAAGGCCAGGTGCAGAATGCAGCAGCCCCACCGTATGGTGGGGACAAGGCTGGTTCTGTCAGTGCCCTCAGCTCAAGGTGGTGGGCCAGGCAATGCATCACACAGGCCAGAGCTGTCCTTAAGCTTGAAATATATCAGGGAAATGCTAAGAAATGTAATGGGAAGGAGAATGACCCACTGTAGAGCTCACAGTGGTTATCTGAAGGAGGGAGGGTGCCTTATGTGGAGCCTGTGTGACTCTTCCAGGCTGGTGGCACCGACTGACTCTTGGTCCACGCAGCCCTTCCCAGTGCAAACCTCCATGATGGGGCCTGCAGCCCTCCTGGAGTTCTGAGTAGCTGCATTTTGCGTATCAGCTTTATTTATTTTGGGGACTTCCTTCTCTTTCTCTCCCCTTGCTTGCAGAGGTGCTAAGTATTAAAATAACAGTGAGGAAGGGGAGAATTCACATCTTGGCATTTCTCAGTGAAAGTCTGCCAGACATTTAATAAACTGTTTTATGTTGAAAACATTTGAAGAATGACTCTGCAAACAGTGATAATACTTACTCATTAAGCTTTCAAACAGCCTGGCCTGACAGCCTTAACCTTTGCACCCTGCAAGTGAAAACATAAGGCACAAGTAAAACCCCTTCCTGCAGTAACTCCAGTGGGCTGAGTAGTGGATTACACCAGGTATGAATTTACCCTCTGGCATTTGGTTCATTTCTAACAGCAAGTCATCATGGCTTGGTTTGAACCCCAGTGCCTGATATAAGACTCCCAATAGAGTTAATTACTCAGCTCTTTACAATAATCCATCGCCCAGTCAACCCACAAAACATTTCGTCACAGTAGCAGCCTGAATGTTCAGTTAGGGGACCAATTAATCAAGCTGGCATTAAAAAAAATATAAAACCACATTTTATAGTAGTGTAAAACATCAATGTATTAATTTGAGTTGCATTTGGCATACACAGACATGCACACACAGTATCTCTACAGCTTGATTTATTACATTTAAAACTGAATGGTTTTGGAAATCAATTTTATTAGCCCTCATTATTTTAAAACATAAAATAAAATGCAAGCATTATTTAATAACGGCTTTTAAATTCTAAATAAAGATGCCCAAAGGGAAAATATAGAAACCTTGGTGCATTGTATATTGTTCACTTTTTTCTTTGCATGGACTAGCTCAGTGATTTGGAAAAAGAAATTATATGAATTAAGAGTGTGTAAAAAGATGAAGTTGCAGGTATTGCCAGTTGTCCAGTGTGTGTGGGAATGAATGGAAGTGATTCCTTTTTCCCTAGCATGCTTTGGATCATACATAAATAGGCTGCATCTGTCTCATTTACTGACAGCACTCACAACTAAAAGAGAAACTGAATGAGACGCTGTCTTTTAAGAGACAAGAGCAAATCCCTTCTTTATTTGCAGCTGTTTCTCTATCCAGAGTTATACTGAGGGGAGTGCGAGCAGAGGGTGGAAAGGGATTGATTAGAAATTAATGGAACAGAGATAAAAGTGTTGCAATACTGAGAAACTCAGCCACACGCCGTTCCCAGAGGCAGGTAATGGGATCCCTCTCCACCTGTGCCAGGGGGAGGCCAAAAGCAGAGATTTGCTGGAGGTTTGCTGCTGTAGCAGCAAGGTGGGCAGCATTTCACTTCCAAGGAGCTGATATATAGGAGCAGCAACCAGTGGAGGTCACCAGGTCTGGACCAGTGCGTGACACCCCCGGGAAAAGTCTTGCCCTGACAGTGAGCTTGGCCTGGGGCTGAGGTGCCAAGGTGGTTGTTGGCCATACACTGCAGCTCCTGCCTTTGTCCCCTGCCTGTGTTGGCTTCCTCCACTGGAGGGGAGGAATCTGCTGTGGCTGGGAACTGCTCATTAGTAGAGATGATAGACTGGGGAAGGACTTTTCCCCAGAAAGGTTCACTGCATTTTTCTGTGTTATTGATTAGAAACAAAAGGAAGCAAAACATTTTCAGTTATTAAAACTTTAAACATACATGCATAGAGATATAAACATAAATATATATGTATATCTATTTGCCTAAAAAAACATCATTATGTATGCTTCCACAGGAAAGTTTTAACCACTCACAGGTCTTAAGGTACCCTTACTTTTGAGGTCTGCAGCAGAGAACCAGCACTGAGGGGGTTTGGCTCAGGAGCAAACTCAGAGTGTAAGACAGCTTGACAGGGTTTGGTGCTGACAGAGACATTGCAACCAGAGGCAGGTATATAGCCACGGAAAGATGAAAAATCAAATGGTGATTATGGATTTGCTGGTGAAATTCACATTATCAACATCAATCTATCCCGGTAAAAACTCTCTACATTTGAAGGATCTTGAAAGGCAGAAATGGGGAGCTCTCTGGAAGACCTGCTGAAGCTTATTTTCAAAAGCAGTATTTGAAGAGGCTCACCTGCTTTTGCCTCAGCAAAGCAAGGGCTGATTTCTGCAGGAGAGTCTGGACTTCTGGTCAAGAACAATGCACACTTCATTCTGTCTATTGAATCCAGTTGGAGTTACTAATGATTGTAACAAGGAACATGGCAGGGCTGTGGGGGCTGGCAAACCAGGACCTCAGTGAAACCCAAACCCTGCCCTCCCCGAGTCTGTACAGGAGGCAGTTTCCCTGTGTGCCACTGTGATTTAACCCTGAAAAAGATCTCTGTCTGCTGCCTTCAGTTCCACTAAGCCTCCTTCCTTTTGCGTCAGGTTCAATTTCTCAAACTGTGGATTTTTTGGGGGGTGGGGGAGGCAGGGAGGGTTTTCCCTCTCATACTAGATTTGATTTTTTGTTCGGTGGCTTTTTTTTTTGTTTTTGTTTTTGTTTTTGTTTTTGAGAAGGCATAATCACAGGATCTCATCTGAACTCTCT
Organism: Leptocoma aspasia; assembly: GCA_013399835.1. Taxonomy (NCBI): domain Eukaryota; kingdom Metazoa; phylum Chordata; class Aves; order Passeriformes; family Nectariniidae; genus Leptocoma; species Leptocoma aspasia. The sequence goes on from VXAX01002711.1 coordinate 160,251, forward strand.
TGTGCTAAGACATTAATCTGCATTGCATAATGTTTCGGAGCAAACAGTGCTGGAGTGAACATAAGCTCTCCCCATCCATCCTTACTCACTTAGCTCCTCTCTGCAAACAGAGATGGCATTTTTGTGCACAGCAGGCACAGAAGAAGTAGAGGGGTTCATTCTGGGAGGGTTTTTGTGTTTGCAAAGTTTCCCTACTATTTTATAAAATGGAGACAAGTCCAGCTGGGCTTCAAATACCAAGCAACATGCCAAATGGTTGTTAGCTAAGGGGCAGCATCAGTCCCTCTGGGATGGGGTCAGAGGACAGAGACAAAGTGATTTAGGGGAAACTGGAGCAAATAAACTTTCCAGCTAGGATTTATTAAAATTATTCCTCATTTACTTTAATTCTGCTGTTTAATTTTCATCCTAGCTCTCTTCCCAGTATTTGTAGCTGCTACCTACTGCACTGTCTAGTTTAAGCTGGGCAAAGTCATCTGACATTATAACTGGTCTGATGGGTTCACAGTGCTGGGAACTGCCTTACCAGGCCACTCCAGGTGTGGCTCTGGGTGGTGTCACCTTACCCTAAGGAGGCACTCTTTCCCAGCTAAAGTAACTCCTCTCCAAGGAAAAGGCTCTTGGTGTTCCACAGCTGGGAAAGGGTTTCTTGGCTCCAGAAACAGTGCAGGGCCAGGAGAAGACAAAAAGCTGACTGGGAAGAAAAGGGGAAGGGAAAGTCTGATGTCTGTGGATAGTCACTCCTTCTCCCAAATAGCTTCCCTCCCATGAGAGCAGGAGCAGCGGGCTCAGCTCTGCAAGTCTCCTTTGGTCTTCCATTTTTATCCTTTTCTCTTTCTCACCTTCTTTTGAGAGGGTCACAGGGAAGGATCTTGGCATCCATGATTTGACAAAATTCAGCTTTGCACATAGAACTGAGAAATCTCCAGGATGTCCTGCTGAGCACAGGATATTTGGGCTTGCTGGGAGTGGCCCTGGGATCTCAGCCTCTCACTTGTTTAGCCTTGACTTGTCTTCAGCACCTGCTCTGCAAGCACAAGCAAAGCTGCCAAAGCTGGCCTTTGATAATGCTGTTGGCAGCACAGGCCATGGAAAACTCGTCTAAGCACAGGTGATGGTCATGTGTGGCTGAGTGCAAGCAGAAGAGAGTGTTCATGGGGTTGCAGGTGTCTCTGCATAAGCTGTTTGGCTTCCAGCTCTCCTGGAAAAAATCCTTATCTTCTCTGAGGGCTCTGCCCTGCCTGTGTAACCCCAAAGATGCTGACATTCATTCCTCCTGAATCCTGCAAAAGCTCAAGCCCACGAAATGAGCTGAAATTAGACTCTGGCTGCAAAGCACAGTGCCAGAGATGAATTCTCTTAAAGTTTGGTGTATTCAATGCTGGGAATTTGCTTCCACCCATGCCAGAGGTAACGGGATTATCTGTGAAGCCCTGATCCCACTCCCTAACCTTCCCAGAGCTCAGGGCAGCCTGGGCTCCTGGTCTGAGCTTCAGGCCTCTGCAGCTGAAAGTGTTTAAATAGGAACGTCCATCACTCAGTGTGAATAAAAGTGAAAGTGGCCCTTTTAAAAGAGAGCGATGACTTGATCAAAATGCTGCTTTGTCATATCTGTTTCATAAAAATTTGCCCCCTCTGGGCCAATCCAGCTTGATGTCAATGGTGAACGCCAACCACAGCCTTGTCTTGGTGAGCGCCGCACAAAGCCTTAATTTCACAGCCTTCAAACAACAGTGAAAAATCACCAGGAACTTTCTCCTCGGATCTGGGATCTCCCTAGCAACCGCAGGCCAAGCATACTGTAATTCAATTTATGCCTTGCACTCCTTCAGGAGTCTCTTCTTTAAAATCTGTCACAGTCAACGTGCCTTGGGAAACTATTGTAAGCGCCTGAACCTTTGACCAGCGGAGAAAGCAAAGCGTTGGTATAAATCTCGTAAGCATGTTTGGTCTGTTTTTATGTTGGGCGTATGGTACATTTAACATTCATCCCACAGCCTCCACCTCTTTTCTGCTTGGGAAATGCACCCTGCATCTGTCATAATGTCTGCACTGAAACCGGGCCGGCCATCCCTGAAAGGAGGCGCGGGGGAAATGCCTCCGCTCAGCCAGAAGAATTGCTTTATGTGGAAATGCACTGACATGGCCCTGGGCTCTCTGGGAGCTGGGGGTGTCATGGGAAAGATAAGCAGGAGTGACCTGGCAGGTTTGTGAATGTCTCAATCGGGGACTGAAGTGGGTTTAACAAAAGAGTGAAAGCTTAGCAGGAAAACACAAATGATAATGAACTGCTCACTGTGTTTAAATAGCCATCCCCAAATAGTTCTGCAGTGAGCATTGTCAGGTTACTTGAGTCAAAGTGAGGTTTATAGGCCTGTAATTTTGGGGGTTATTTGTTCATGAGCCCTCTGTGAGCATCTTGAAAAAATTACTGCTTTCGCTGACAAATGCCATTTTAAAATTAACCATATGATACGATGTGTTATAAATAGGATCCTTTTCTCTCTGTTAGCTCTGTGTCTCAAGTGTGGTCAAAAAGAGAAGGGATGAGCTTTTAATGAGTAATGCTTGACGGGAAACGTTGGCATTGAAATCTAGGGGCAGATTTAGGCTAGCATTAGTTGGTGGGGGGTACACCCAGGGACAAGAGGGGATCTGTTCCCTTCAGGGTGCTGGGAGCCTCCATGCAGAGCACCTAACAGGAAATGACTGCTAAAGATAATTTTCAAGTAATTACTTGACCATATTCCATATTCCAACTCAGTCTGAGTATTTTATCCCAGGAGCCTCACCCCATCACTCTATATCAGCTGGGAATAGCAAGTCTGTGTACTGAGAGGGTATTTTCCAGAAAGATCAAAATTAGACAGTACTTTTCCACCCTCCTCCCTTACTTGTCTGTGCAACCACATGCTAAATAAAATGATGTAGCAGGGTAACTCCAGGATGCACCTATGCAGTGGTTATTATGGATGGAGGGTCCAAGTTGAAATTGCTGCTTTCAGAGCACCAGGGAGCAGCTCCTAAGGAAGATTCTGTGCTCAGCCCACGCAGTCTCTGCTCACAGAGTGGCTTCAGCTCCAGCAGTGTTGGAGACATGGAGCAGCAGCCAGTAGTAAGTGGTGTACCTGTGTGAAATCCCACAACCCCTGAATGGGGCAGGCTTCATGCACACTACAGGACTAGATTTGATCTCAGCAGTCTTTCTTCATATTGCTTAATAGGACCATATTTATATTTTCAGTCCTGCTGTTCACTTTGATCTCAGGGAACCTTTGTAATGCAGGCTGGGGATGGTATTTGGCTGGGCAGTAGCTCCATCTACTCTTAGAGAAGAACAGCCTGGAGCTTTTTCCAACACTTGAAGTACTGAGATAAGGACAGTTAAAAATCAGCAAGGGTCTAAATCTGTGTCTGTAGCTGAGTAGAGATTTGGCATAATTTAATGGCTGGAAGAACCTACTCTGTCTTCAGTAAGGCTTACAGGGATTTGGCATTGCAAAGTGGCTGCTGAAAGGCAGACAGGGCCATGGAGAAATGGCCAGGCAACATGCAAAGCCATGGAGCTGGGCACTGCACTGGTAGTGCAGCCAAGCTGGAGCAAATGGCAGCAAATCTGAGTTTTACCTTTCTCCTGGCCTTTCTGCTTTTCCCACGCAGTTCTGCTCATTGAGCGTGTGGGTCTGAGTCACGGCCCTTGTCTGTGCTCCTGTGTGCACTGGCTGGTACAGGGAGGACTTAGGTGTAATAACACCCTGTCACTATTCATTACAAACACAAAATTGCAGCTGGAAGACCCACAGGTTCCCACGAAAACAAGGCTATCTTTCATCTTGTTGTGTCTGCTTTAAATAATTCCTCACTGTTCAGGCAAACTGAACAAACAGGTGGGGGAAAAAAACATGTATTACTAATTAACTAGAGACCATTGTTGTACTCCAAACTATAATATCAAAACTCATCCATTACAGTGGAGGGGGACTGTTTATAGAGGCATCAATGAGTAAAACATTAGCAGCATACCTTTAACTATTTTGTGTCCCTAGGAGAAGTTAAATACTGGGAGAGATTTCATTCCCAGAGTGGTGTAGAAGTGGGTTACTACATTGTGGTTAAAGTTGAGAACCCGTTTGTTTAAGATAAGTCATGCAGGAGCAGCTGGTCTGCCAGGATGGCCATCCCCATCCCACAGGTCACTCTCAGAGGCTCTGTGGTAGCCAGCTGAGGCACTGGGGATGCCTGGATGCTTCAGACCAAAACCTGAAGCATTTGCAAGGGCAGGGAAGAAGATTATAATAACTGCTTTGCACCAGTGGCATGTTGCTGGCTCTACATCAAGAGAAAAAAAAATTAAATATCATTTATCTTTCTCTGGAGAGTTTACCAGCCAAGTTTTGAGGGAGTTATCTTTTTTGCATCTCCTGTTCGCTTGACTGTATAAATACAATACCTGCTTGAGAAAGGAACAACAGTGCTCCTTTCAGCCTTGCAGGATTTCAATTCACAGTAAGTTTATCTGACATCTCTCATGATTAGCTATGAACTTATCTCAAGCAAGAGAGAGGGGTGGAGAGAGGGCAGGAGCAAAGCAGATAAGCACCAAACAAAAGATGTTTGTCTCTCTCTCTGGGTGCTGGCTTAAACCAGCCCAGTCTGTCAAGTACTGAAATACGAAGTAGCACATGAATTTTGCAGCAGGGAGCAGGAGGAGAGCATGGAACATAAACTCATTTTAGACACCAAATATGTCTTACTGTTATTTTTGTTCCCTGACAAATTGTATAGCTAATTCCATGCACTCAGTGGGGAAAGTGTTGTTAGCAGGTAAGAGCTTGCTTTAAAGTACAGTAAAAGATTCCCAGTGATTACAAGTAAATATGGGCCAGAGGAAAACTGATTCCATTTCCAGCTGAGTCCTGAAGCTTGAAGACTTGAGGATGCAAGGCAGAGGTTTTCCTGTAGGGCCTGAGGGAATCTGTGATCAGCTTTAGACCATGATCCAATCCTCACTGAATGTAATGAGAAAGGTGTTGTCTGCCTGAGTGGTTTGAGGAGAGAATCAGGCATTCTTGCCCAGTCTCCACCACCTATGAAGCAGTGGACATCAAGTGAAGTGATGCCACAAACGTGGCTCTCACCACCACGAGGTGTTATGCCAAAATCATAAACTTATTCAAAAGTGTTTAGACACAGGTCCAAAGGACAATTTCTTCAAGAGCTAGTAAACATCCGGATGCAAAAAAGTCTTCAGGAGAGCAGGAGATCCCTGAGCTTCAGGCAAGTGCCACAGGAGGTGTCATGCTCATCTGCCTCAGGTTTCTGCTCCTGACCACCTCTGAAGGACACCAGGCGAGCTGCCCACTTCTATCTCCATTCTTACAGAATCCAAAATAGAAGCAGAAAACTTCTTGTGAAATTGCCCATGATTTTTCAATAGAAAAGAAGAATAGCTTTACTTTTAATGAAATGGAGCGCAATGTTCAGTCCTGGCTGTGTGCCTGAAAGATAGCTGTTTTCTGGATGCTCTGTGCTGTGGTGTCTGACATTACTCAGGGGCTTCCCCCTGCTGTAGAAAAGAAGCTGTTCCAGAATAATCCTGAAGCAGTAGTTCTTCCTGAAATAATTGTCCCTGAGTACCTCCATGTGTGGAAATTTTTACTCCCATTTTCCAAGATCTTCTGTTGGTGGATTAGTCTAAAATGTCTTTCTTTTTACCAAATAAGAGTCTTCATCTATGGGTTATTCAGTAACTATTGCTCTTGAATTTACCTCACCTTTAACATGACAGACCTGTCAAGTAAAAAGGGGCCCAAGGACACAAGTTTATGTGGTAACTGCTGACACGTGCTGATTATTCATAATTTCACAATATTAATAAAGTTTGAGCACACAAATGACTTTTTCTGGAGCCACTAAAAGTGCTTTGAGAAATCACGGTGGAGTAAGCAGCCTTATTTCCATTGCACAATCAGGAAAAACTGAGGAACAAACACAATAAGGCACGATAAAATAAAATGATTAGTAATCTGAGATGTTCCATTTTGATCAAAACCTAAGTGAAGAGCAAGAAGAGACTGAACTTAAGATAATGGTGAGCATCTAAACTTGGAAAACATCCTCTGAAAAGTCCCCTGTTTGTACCCAAGATTGGATGCAACTTGTCAGTCCTGAATAACTTTCTTGTCAGTCCTGAAGATGTTGGCTCTGGTCATGAAGATATTATTATTATTATTATTAACATCATTATTGATACATGCAAATATAGATTTGGGGGTTCTTATTCCTTACATACTTTTCAAACATATGGCAGAGTGCTGTCTGACCCCAAAAGCTTGTTCTTCAGACAGCAACACATAATCACTGGAGAGACACTGGGCAGAAAGGAAAATCAGGCAAAGGAAAATCAGATTTGTCCATTTCTGAGATGCTGAGGGAAGTGGCAGTGTGCTGCCTGCTCAGCTGCTGTTGGGCTGGATTTTCTCATCTGCTCTAAACAAGAGGAAGGAGCTGGTGGAAAAACGAGGGCAGACTTTGCAGTCTTTTGGTGGGAACACTTCATTTTCCCCATTTGGCAGGGAAACTGTCTGAAAAGCACTTCTTGGAAAGCGTGGGTCTGGCCTCATCCCCCCCACCTGCTTAGCAACTTCAGGGAAGGTTTGGGAAGCAACACCAAGGAATTTTCTTTCTCACTCAGCCATTTCCCCTTCTCCCAGGCCACAGTCAGCATTGAAGTTTGTCTCCTTCCCCCTCTCTTTCTTCTGTTGCAACGCCAGTGGTGTCTCCTGGCACTTTCCGAAGTGAAGTCAGATTTTGGCACCATCCCTTCAGCTGTGATGAAAGTTACAACAGGGAGGGTAAGTGGAATTTGATAACAAAAGGCCTCTCGAGGCCTTTTCATCTTTGAACCACTGGCAGTGCCAATAAAGTCCTGTTTCTATCTCAGCATCAACATTCACAATTCTGCAAAAAAATAAAATGGGAGATAAAATGAATAAGAATTACTGCAGTGAATCTGTTAGATGATTTTTCTTTTACTAGATTCCAACAAATTGCTTAAAACACATCTTGAACTGCCTTTATTTTCAGGAATGTAAATACTCTCAAGGACACATTGTACAGTGGCTGGCATGTCAGGAGTACCAAAGACAGAGTCATAATCCTCCCCCTCATTCTTCCTGGCTAAATATTCTTATGTGGTCAGAGTGACCCACTGTGCAGTCCTGTCAATTTCTAAGTGGTTTGAGATAAGTGTCCCTTGATCACAATGGAAAGTTTGTGAAAATTTTCTGAGAAATAAGCATTTTGAAAAACCATTGACAGCTGGCAATGAAGAAAATATGCTCTCTTCCCCTGCCCATGCTGAAATTCTATGCTCAAATGTAAATATAATTTGAGCATAAAGCAGTAAATTTTTTGAGCAGCAATCTAAATAGTGACTAAAGAGGGAAAAAAAAAATCAGACTGAACTCTACTGACCTCTGTGTGTGTGTATTTGACAATATAGCATCTCTAGCCAAGGTTTAAAAATGGTGCACTCTTGCATCAGGGGGTAGACTGGACCTTATTTCTAAACTGTGCTGCAGTATTAGACATACTCATTTATCTTTTGTTTCTTCAGTTGGGTTTCACAGAAATAAAGGGGATGCCTTTGCCAAAGCACATTTTTCAGAGTGAATAATGATGAAAAAGTTGTGGTGGTCTGTTTGCCAAAGTGCAGTATTTTGCACTAATGCACAAAGGCCTCCTGTGGTGGGAATGTCCAAAGTGGGAGGACCTGGGTCAGGGACAGTAGTTGAGGAGGCTGCTTTAGAGGAACTCAAAAGGTTCAGCACCAGCTTAGAGAGAAGAGGCACTGGGCTGGCAGCAGTCTTTTGCTTCTGCCCCTCACCAGGGTGGTAGGGCACAGCCCCCAGTGTCACAGGATGGAAGCACAGAGGTACAGCTGTGATTACTGGGAAAGCCTCCTTCAGAAATGAAATTAGAAATGTAACTTTACTGGATTGGGACATAAATATTTTTGTTTGGTCATATTTTGGTTTTAGTCCATATCTTTCTTAGAATAATAGAGTCACAGAATGATTTGGGTGTGAAGGGACCTTAAAGATTACCTGGTTCAAATTCTTTCTGCTGTGGGCACCTTTCATCAGACCAGGTTGCTCAGGGCCCTGTCTAACTTGGCCTTGAGCACTTCCAGAGATGAGGCAGCCCCAGCTTTTCTGGGCAATTTGTTCTAGTGCTTCACCACACTCTGAATAAAGAATTTTTTTCCTAACATCTAATATTCATCTGATTTTTCAACAGTGCTATTCTGACTGCCTGGGAGAGATCGGAAGTTTCTCCACACTCAGTTTTCCATTCTGTTCCTGCAAACCTCCCACCTATTTCCAGAGGGAGCAGTCAATGGGTCAGATAATTCTTCAGCATGGACATTGCCATGATGGCCTTTCAGTGATGCCTAAAGCATTTGCCATGAATTTATAGCGAATTTTGTGAAAAATGCTTTCTTAGCCACTTCTGGTGACATGTCACCCATTGGCCTTTTCTGTGGGAGCATTTCCAGGAGAACAGGAGCTTTGCAGGACCATGCCCTGGCCTCCTCTGTAGTGTATTTGCCATCTCAGAAAGAGTGAAGAAAACTTCACAAAGTTACTTCAGAATTTTTTATTCACAGTTGTTTTGCCACTGAAGGGTAAGTCGTATCATTATTCCAGATACAACTAAATTCTGGCATCTGTTAATAGAATTATATTATATTGTGGACTGCATTTGGTCTGGAACATACAAAGTTGCTCTACTGATAAGTATTGTGTTGATTGTTTTGAGTTTTTTTTTTTTAATAATGCAAGAATCCAAGTGGGAGAAGAAATTCTGCGCTGAATATTAATTTCCCTGTGGTACTGATAGTGATATTGGTCTCTCCATTTGTTGGCACTCTCCAGCAAAAGGACAGGTTCAGTGGCTGGTATATTTTGCCTTCCCGTCTTCTTGGGCATTACATTTCTTTGCAGAAGTCTCTGCCATGAGTAATACACCCACAACAGAGTGACATCAGCCCAGGTCTGAGGAGGGAAATGCTCTCAGGCCTTCCTTGTTTATAAGACAGGAGATAAGCCAGCTTTTACCCTGCTCTACATCAAATTCAAGGTTAGGTGACGTAATGCAGGTCAGGATTCAGCCGTGAAAAATCTGAGAGAGGACAGAAAAGACTGTGCTGGCTTCCAAATGCCTTAATAAGGGCATCTTCTTTTAAAGAGAGGGTTAGTCTGAAGTAACTTCTCTTATGCTAACAGTTATGACTAGGCAACTGTAAGCACTTAAATCAAGGGGGATTTTCTATCCAAGTCACTGCTAAAGTCCACAGTTTTTAACTGCCTAATCTAGTAGCCCATGCCTGTTCAGGAGCATCATTTGTTAGGGGAGGAAGACTTGAAGTGGAGAACTGTATACAAATGGTTTTAGTCAGAAAAACCAGCCCACACAGTTCATGGTTATCTTAATGTGAAACTATAAATTGCAAAATCAAAAACTGTGCATTAAAAAGGGAAAAAAATTAGAAGCTTTGATTCATCAAGGTCTGCAAATTTTCATATTTTCTGCAATTATCTGAGGAGCTTCAGAAAGAAGACTTCATGCATGCAGTGCACACACACTCATACACACAAGGACATGGAATATATCTCCAGTTACAGGTGTTTCAAACTGGTCCCATGTCACTAAACACCACAGAGCCCTTCACAGAAGGGGATCTTGAAATGCTTCTCCTGCATTACTCTTGCACATCCAGGCATTATAATAATTCATAGAATTGTCAAGGTTGGAAAAGACTTTTAAGATCATTGAGTCCAACCATGAACCCAGCACTGTCAAGTCCACCCCTAAATCATGTCCCCAATGCCACATCTGCACATTTTTTGAACACTTCCAGGAGTGGTGTTTCCATCATTTCCATGGGAAGCCTGCTCCAATGTCTATTCCTATTTCAGTGAATGAATTTTTCCTAATATCCAATCTAAACCTGGCACTGGCAGTGCCAATCTGATGAGACTGGAAAGCGTGGGGTTTGTCTTGTTTAGGATTGACCAAATTTAGTGATTTCACAAAAAACATGTGTTTGCACTGCAGCTTTGCTCTGTGACTGCCAACAGAAGGTAGAACAAATGAAATAAAGGAGTACAGGAAAAGAATCCAGGGAAAGACTCGTTGGTAGAGCTGGCACTTGCCCTTCATTTTCCCCCTGGGACAGATGTAGGTGTATTGGCAAATGTTATTTCAATTAACACAAAATACTCCCAGCCTGCATCTGATCTGTTACACCACAGCCTGCCCACAAAAGGAGCATTGATTTAGGGGGCTCGTTTCACAGTCCTGTTGCAGGACAATATTAGGGGGTTTGAGGAGAGATTTGCCCTGACACCTTTTGTCCATAGCTTGCAGACACCATTGTCTGTGGTGCATAATCTGATTTAGCTTAATCCAGTCCTAATGGGAACTCCCACCTAGGAGCTGGGGGAACAGGAGATATTGCAAGATTTCCAGCAGGTCATGGTGGTCTTTTTTGTTTTCATTGTTTGCTATTTAAAAAAGATAAAGAAACCCAACCTGAGCTCCCCCTGGAGCAGATGGAGAGAGGAAGGCATCTCCAGAAGGTGGTGAACTGATCTCCCATTTAAAACAGGTCTGAGAATTTAACCTGGTGCCTCCTTGTGGGTTTTTTTTGTGTGCATGTTGGTGTGCTATTCTTTTGGACCACAGAAACGAACACTATGAAAATCTGAACTAAAGGATCTTTGCAAAGACCATTCAGCCTCCATGGAAAATCCATTCATCAGGACACTGAGGTTTATGCCAGACTTGAAACACTGAAATCCTAAAAATGCAGCACATAGTGCAGTATTTTGCTGAATTGGGACCTTCCAGAGTATAGAGATGAAGGATTTCTTTGCAGTCTTAATTGTTTGTTTCAGTCCTATTCAGATTCTCTCCTTGTTTTGTCCTTGGTAGAAAAACACAACCCCTAAAGCTCCCTTTCATCTCCTTGCTCTGTATGTAATTTTGTTCTAAGAGATGCCTCCTTTTTAAATAAATAAAAAAAAATACATTTACTACTGTTTACTACATCATGCTGATTCTGAGAAAAGTATCGATAAAGGAATTTGTGCAAATCCAAACCCTGGATAACACTGGAGATCTTTAACCCAAGACTGCTAACTGTTGTAGTAAATAAAGAAGGGAACACATGTTACACTAAAATTAATCTAAGAAGCAAAAGTATATGTTCTCTCTGTGGAAAGAAATAATTTTTCTTAGATATTTTGTTTATGTGCCCAAATGCTAATAATTTGTTCTCTGTTTTTATCCCACTCCTCCCCCTGCCCCTGTTAATGTGTCAGGTTTTCTTATCAGTAATAATGTCCCAGTGCCTTTCAGTGACAGTCACACACCCCTGAGGATGGTCCCAGATGAGGCTGAGAAAGAAGACTGATAAAGGAATTGAGTAAAACACCACTTTTTCTTCTGAAAGGGCATTCCCTGAGAGAGAGTGAGAAGCTTTTTCCCTGGGAGCATCTCAGGTTTGTAGCTGTCCCCCATACAGGTCTCCCTACACAGTCAAAGAAGGAAAGAAAGTGCTTCTCCAAAAGCTTTAGGGGATGATCCAGTTTAGTGATCTCCCCAGCCTCTATCCCCACCAGCTCAGTTTGAACCAAAGCAGAAGAGGAGGAAAGTATTTGGCATCCTCACTTCTCTCCAGGAGGCCCTCTGCTTGGCTCTGTGTCCTTTTGCTCAAAACCTAGCAGAAAATGATAACAACCAACAAAACAACTTTCAGCAGTTCCAATTAAAAGAAAAAAGAGTCCACTGTTTCCTCTCAGAAGCACAGAGAGCTAGAATGTCAGCCAGCTATCAGCAATACCTGGAAAACATTGTGTTCTCTGCCAGCAAAGCTGATGAGGGTTTTTTATTTTAATGGTTGTGCTCTGAAAGATCTACTTGTTAGGTACATTGTACACCATGGGAATGAGGTGTGGGGTAGTTTTGGCCCTGACACTCTGGTTTTAGTTTTTTCAGGATTTTTTCACATATCTCCAAGGAGGGAATGAGGCAGTCTGAGCTCTGAAGGGTTATGTCTGCTGTTCCCATCACACCCGTGTTACGCACATCTGTGTTTCACCATGAGATTAAATCAAGGGTTTCGTGCCAGCACGGTAGCTGCAGCAGAAAGAGGTGCAGAGATTAATGCACCACATACTCAGAGAGAGCTTACAGCAAAGTAAGATGCAACCAGTAAAGGGCAGCATTGTGTCCTGTGCCCCCATGGAGTGGGAGTTTGGGCTGGGTAAAGTGTCCTAGACTTTTAGAGGAGAGCAGACCATGGGATGAATAGGATCACAAATGAATGGGAATTTCTAGAAAATTCCATCTCCTGCTGTAAACCTGCTCACTGCAGAAGAGCTGGAAGCTGTGCAGTGCATCTGGTTGCAGGGCTGCAGGCTCCAAATTTTGATAGTCACTGGAAAAGGTTTTGGTTTTTTTTTTCCCAACCTGAAACATGAAAAAAAAAAACCAACCAAAATGCTGCATTATCCACGTGAGTAGTGCTGAATCATGTCCTTTTGACTTCCTATCAGATACACTGGCTGCCTACCTGCCCAGGTAACTTGGGCAATGTTGAGCACCTTGAATGATGTCCTGGGACTAGGATGTTCCTATGTTAAGGGAATTTTTTTCCAGCAGTACTTTCTTCCCCTAGAACAATCTGCACCCAACTTGCCGACTGTGCAAGCCCAGACTTTGGTGCCATAATTTTCTGTTGTACCCATTTGCTACACCCTGAGTCACAGAGTTTGTAGAAACACAGAGAAACCATCATAAATTCTCAAATGCACAGGAAACCCTGCATCAAGAGTAAGGGGTGGCCAGGCTTTCATCTGTCCCTGCAGGGAAATGTTTGCCATCTGCCCTGTCCCTTCCTCAGAGGCAACGGGGCAACGTGGGCTGCTGCCCGTGCTTGGTTCAGTGCAGACCCATAAATGCATCTCTACAGGAAAAGCATCTCCACCCATGTCTGTTTCTGAAGTCTCAGAGCCATGAGCATCAGTGGTCCCAAAGCACATGACATTTTTTTTATGAGGAATTGCTGCTCTCCCATACAGCCAAACATTTGCCATTAGACTGACCCTCTTGGCAATGAACTTGCACAGTTCAGAGATTAGAAAAGTGCCATTTCTAGTGAGATGCTTCTGCTAGCAGGACTTTGTGAGACAAAGCTGCTGCTTGACACATAATTTGAAAATTTATTATTTTGACTTACCCAGAAAGAGCCCCTTTTCTTTGACCCAATTTTACTTTCTTCAGACGTTGTTTCTTCAGAAATTTTTCTCAAATGCTTTCTTTTCTCCCTTGGGTGTTCTAACACAAATGAAAGCACTGCTGTTTTCATTAGTATTTTCCAGAGAAAAGTTTAGGCTTTTCTCAATAAAGGGCGAGTTTTTCTGCTGTTGAAAGATGGGGGTTTTTATCTTTTTTCCTTTTCTTTTCTTTTTAAGTTAGAAATGCTAATATGCTGCCCTGCAGGAATTGCCATTTAAGTGCCTTATACTTAGATTTGCCTCAATTGACCACACTTGTTCAGATCCTCTTTCCTATGATACACCACAGCCTTCTCTCATGATGTGAAAAACCAGTGTGTTCTGGGAGATAATACTTGGCCAAGCCCATAAAAGAAAATGGCAATATAAAGGCATCTGAAAGTTCCACCATTTGTTATAGAAAACAAGCTGAATCTAAGCATTCTATTTTCAAAGTAAGTATTTGGATTATGAAGGAATACTTGGCATTTTCCTCAAAAAGCAGAACTTTCACAAATAAATTAATTCTGAAAAAGAAAAAAAATGACCTCTCACCCCAAAATTCCTGACAGCTAATTTTTCACTGGAAAACATCTTTTGTGGAAAGTTTTGATGCTCTCCATATTTGTGTACTTAAAATTACATTTGTGCTAATGTGGCTTTGCTGATCAGAACCTCAAAATTTTGCATGTTGCAGAATTTATACATTTTTTCCCAGCCAAACCATACCATATAAAAGCTGGCTTATTACTAGTAATATCAGAAAAACTGGCTAACAAGACATCCTGGATACTGCACACATACTGATGGTCTTTATAGAATAAATGCTCTGTGCTCTGATGTGGCAAATGAGGTCATTTGAGTGCACCAACTCTAGTCTTCCTCTCCCTGTTCTGCTTGAAAGAGATTTGAATGTGAAAAGGTTTTGGCACTCCAGGCTCCATGGTTTGGAACTGCTTTCAAAATTGGAGACTTAAAGGTCACTTTTCTCTGAAGAAGTGAGGGACCCAACCCCAATACCAGCCATCAAAAAATGCTAAAGTAAAAAGTTGTTTTCAAAATCACGTTGAGGAGGCCAGGGATGGAACTGCTCCCCATAAACCTGTGAGGCCTCTGAGTTGAATATATATTGTTTTATCCCTGTGGCACGACCCTGTCTGTCAGATAAGGAGAAGCAGTAAAACAGGGAGGATGTGGTTGCTGTCGTGGAAGTTGGAAAACAAATTCAAGCTTAGGAGGCTTGTTTTTTCTCTCCTAAAATTAAAACCAGTGCTCCTCTTAGCTTCCTAAACTCCACACAAATTTAGCTGATGCTCCGACAGGGAAAAAACAGGATTTCATAAGTTATTTCACATTTAACAGTGGTAACAACTGGCTGGGAGATGTGGGTGAAGGCATAGGAGGGTCAGGTACACTCATACCACCTCTCCCCCTGCCCATGATGAACCAAAGGATGTGTTTGATGCAGAAAAACTGTAAGGCACTGGTAGCCATGGGAACCTTGAAACTAGGGCCATGGTGAAATTCTGCTGGCCAAGGATCTGTCTGGGCCAGCCAAAAGCTGTGCTGGTGGTCGAGGTGTGGTGCCACCTCTGTTCTCAGGGTGACAAAGTGCTTAATTCTGGGCTGGAGGGAGAAACCTGATAGGGGCTGAAATCCACAGCAGATGCTTTTGAGGGGAAGCCTGAGTATGTCCTTTTTCACCCCAGCAGAAGCAGGAGGATGTGTTCCCCACCAGGTGACCTCACCCCTCACTTTACATATAACAGCCTGGTGCTTCCCACAGTTTTGGATTCAGATTCAAATCCCTCTTCCAGCAGATGCAGAGCAGGATTTGTGCTGTGCTTTCTTACTTGTCTGTGACCAAGCAAGTTTAGGGCATTCTTGTCTCTCTAGCTGTGCCCCATCAGGTCTAGCAGGACATGTTCAGAAAATAATTCCCAGGTTAGAAGCCCTTGTTCTTCAAGCAGTCTGGGCTTAGCTCTCCAACAGTCCAGCACCAGCAACCATGGCCATGTTCCATGCATTCTAGAAGAGTTTTTGGAGACTCAGCTCCTACACATCCCCCTTCACCTACCACAGCTCAGCTCTGTGACTCAACTCCATGCCCCCAGCTCTATGACTTGCTGAGGCCAACCCTTTAAGAGCAACATGTAGAGCCTGAATAGAGAGGCCTGATCAACACATTAAATGACAAAAGCTTTTAAAAATACCAATCTATTTGATACATATTGTAAATGCTGCCGTTTTCCTATTTAAACAATCCTGCTGCATTTTACTTGCACTTTTTGAGCCTGCAGTAGTATCTCAGTCAAGTTTTTGGGAATACTGAATTGCTTGACAGGCTTTCAGCCACAGATAGGGAGAAGTACTTTACATGACTGCTCTTTGAGAAGGAATCACCGGTATAGTGAGGAAAATGTTTCTGAAGCCCCCAAACTGCCTTTTCCATCACTCACCAGCCTGCACCCCATTTGGGTGGGCTGACAGCAAATCACTACATTCAAGCTGACAGCACATTGAGCTGGTTTTAAATTTCCTGCTCTCTAAACCATGCTGCAAACTGAATCAAAACACTTTCATTAGAGGGATGAAAATAAATCCCACCAAAGCTGGATTTTATCACGCGAATCTATCAGAGACGAGCAGGCTGGGTTGTGTGGGGTTCAAGGATGTGGCCATCAGTCCTGAGAGCCAAATGGGAAGCTGTGAAGAATCTCTGCTGCTGCCCACATATTACACTCAGCAAGCAGGGCCACCACCTAGGAGGACTAAACCTGGCACGCTGTCACTCGTTTGGTTTTTGGGAAGCTTTGATTTCCATCAATGGAATTGGGGCTGGCAGCATCATAAAACTGTCTTTGAATTATGCTGAATTTCCAGAGCTAAAGCAACATTTTGATGGCATTTCTACTTGTGATCAGCATCCAAACACAAGTGTAAGCCTTGCAGCACATGTTTGAGAAGGCGGGTGGGCTCTTTCAGGCATGTCCTCACATCGGGGCTAGCACAAGACCAGCTCAGGAGCTGCTCCCAACCTTTTCCTTGCTCCCACTGAGAATACAATCCTGGTTAGCTGGTGCTGCTGGCTATGACAAGCTGCCCCAGCAGGATGCATTGCCTAGAGCTTTTCTTTTGCTTTCACTTAACAATCTGCCACCACTCCTGGCAAGATTTGGACTGCATTTCTCAGCTCCTAATAACTCTTTCATGCCTTCCCCAGCCTCCATGCCTACACCCAGGAGAACAGCTACAGTTTGCTGGAATTAACTCCCCCAGAGCAGTGTGGGCATGTACTGCAGCATGAAGGCAGCATGTCAGGAGAAACAAACACTTAATTTTGGGCTTGCAGCCCTGGGCTAACATTAGGCCTGATCTGACCAACATCCTAGGTGGAGATGTTCATATCTGGACAGTGTTTTCTGTGAGGAAGTTGAAGATGTCTTTAGCAGAGCACAGCCCTCTTCACTATGCAAGCACTGTCTGTTTGCAAAAACAATTTCAAGATACAGCATAATGTACATAAGTCACTGACTGTATTCTTAGCTACAACAGCAAAAATGCACAAGTATGTAGGCACAAACATACACAAATGCATATTATTATGATTTGCAGCTGTCAGAGCAGTTCCTGTCACCAAAAGAGCTAAACTTAATCACCAATCTGGAACAAATCTTGATCTTAAAATAAAAAAAGAGCAAGCTGCCTAAGTGTATGCACATTCTTTATCTGTAAATAGCTTCCCAAGAATAGAGGGCTGAATCCTCAGTTGGTGAAGGCTGGTGTTGAATTTTTACAGCTAAATCCAGAGAAGCTGGCTTTTCTGATGGGTGCTAGCTACAGATCTGATTCTGTATATTTTCTAATCTTTTCATCAGGAGACCATTCAAATCCTGTAAGAATATTGTCAGGGTGTTTATTAATGGCCATCTGCATCCTCCAGCACTATTTGCCTTGGCATCTAGATGGGGCTGAGGAGGTCTGGGTTTTATTCCCGTCTGAACCTCTGATTCAGTGTGACCTTGAGCATGTCCTTCATCACCTTTCTCACTGTTGGTCACAGCATTCAGACCAGAGAAATCAAACTTTAGCTCACCAGCAGAAAATGCCCTCAATCAAGACGACCCATTGCACAAACACAAGACTGTGTCTAATCTGCCTCTGAGCGCAGACTTCTGGCTGATGCCTCCAAGTGTTTCCCCTGTACATTCCCTTTCACTGGCACCCTCATTTGTTATTGTGGTGGTGATTTCTTGGCTGCACAAGGAAGTGTCTCCTCCAGGCTGCAGAGATGATTCTGTGTGTCTCCTGGAAATGTTCTGTATGCCACTGGCCATACCCCAGAGGCACTTTGCAGCCCCCTTTTACAGACTGTGAGCCCTTGGCCAGGGCTGTCCTCCCTGTGTGTTTGTATAAGACTTCATGCACTGAGGCTCTGCCTCAGCTGGGGCCTCAAAAACACGGCAATAAAACCAGCTATAAATAACAGCACAAGACAGGGTGTTAAACTCACTGATGGCATCTGAGTCATCACTTCGGCCTCTCGATGGCATGACCTTGGAGGTAGGCTGTTAAGTCTGTAAAAAATGTTTAGAAAAATAATAAAAAAGAGGTCTCTCAAGTCCAGTGTCTTGCTCCAGTGATAGCAAAAAGGGTAACAGGAGACTGTTGTTCTAACTCTGCGCTGCCTTTTCAGATCTTGTTTTTGTTTTCCTGCAAGGAGCAGGACTTTATTGGCTTGTTTCTGGGTGCACACATGAAGCCTTTCATCAGTGCATGTTTCAGTAACGGGCCCCTGGATATCAGTAACATTGACACATTCATACAATATCCCACTCTGTGATTTGCAGCGCTCCTACGGCTCCACACTATTAATGAATGAGTGACTCTTTTCATTACCTTGCCATAGATCAAGTGTTGGCCTCTGATTTTGACAGATGATTCAAATACATCTGGTTTCCTTAACTTGAGACCGCTCAGCTCCTCCAGCTAGTGCTAAATGATGTTGTTTGCTAGAGAAGAATAAACTGTTTTGGAGGGAGGTACAAAAGGCACTTTGACTGCAGCACGAGCTGGGAGAGAACATGGCTGTGCCTGAAAAGTGAGTCTCAATGGGGAAAAATCTACTTGAGTGAATTTTTTTCTGGGATTGTTGAGATTTTGTTGGGGAGCAGGCAAGCTTTGCACGAAGAAAGTCAACAACAGTCCCATTTATAACCTGTGAGGACCATGAAAGTTTCATTTTCTGTGCGCAGTGAAAGATCCCTCTATCTATAGGGATTCCCCTTGACACTATGTGACAAATGCACCCCAGTGTGATGCCAGCAGCTGCATTTTTCTTTGGTTTCTGACATACCACATCCTAAATTTAATTGCTCTAATTTGTTAACATTATTTTATACTTGACAAGTATCCTTTCTAAGGCTCTCACTGAGCCATGGCAGCTCACTCGCCACCTTAATGCCTTTGCAAAACTAAGAGACCCCTGTTAAGTCTGCTCTGGTGCAGCAGACTGCTGTACCTACTTTGACTAGTGTATGTATTTGCTTAAAATAGGAATAGGATAAAATTCAGGAACAAATCCAAAGAGGAAAAAACACCTTTTGCTTCCTCTAGAGGAGCCCCAGCCATAGAGCACAGAGGTGTGGTGCTGCGCTGTGTCTGACTCACTACTGCAATGCACTTTAAATACTTTGCCCACACTGGAGTAGTTGTATTCAAAAGAGTTGAAATAGGCCCTTGTCCCTTCACATAGCCTGGGAGAGGCAGGAATGCCCCAGAGATGGAAATAGGAATGTTTGCACTCTCTAAGTCAAAGGACTGTGGGTGTCCCAACTCCTGAAAAAGAGTTCAGGCAATGGACAAAGGATGGGCAGCAAGAGGGAAAGGTGGCCATGCAAAGGATGTGCTCCCAGCTGTGCTTTGGGAGTTTGGTTTTAATGGGCACCAGGAGGATGAGGCTCTGCACACCAGGAGGCAACAGCTCCATCTCCCTGGGGAGCCTCAACCCAAGAGCCCTTTGCTGAGCTAGTCTGGCACCTAGAGCCAGCTCTGGAATGGGCACAGAACAGAGAAGGGAATTGAGGTTACCAAAAAGTGGCAAATCTTAAAGCTGCACTTGGAGCATACATTATCTTCTGCTTCAACCTCTCCTTCCACCAGCAGCACCCCCAGCACACTGTTCCAGCACCTCTGGGCCCTGCCAAGGCTCTACCAGTGACTCTCCTACCTGGATACCTCCAGTTGTTTTTTTGCTTCAAGGACTGTGTATTGTGTTTTATGGACAAGCACAACCAAAGAA
Source organism: Leptocoma aspasia (assembly GCA_013399835.1). Lineage (NCBI taxonomy): Eukaryota > Metazoa > Chordata > Aves > Passeriformes > Nectariniidae > Leptocoma > Leptocoma aspasia. The sequence goes on from VXAX01002711.1 coordinate 179,898, forward strand.
ACTTCCAGCTCTTCATTTCCTGCTGGAATAGAGGAGTGTAGTGACTTGCACATGAGGACAGTGTGCAACTCCCTGAGAGACCAAGCTAAAACTGACCTGGCATCTTTGTGCAGGCCAAAGCAGTGTCCAAAGCAGTGGCCTTTTGCAGCATCCCCTCTGCAGGATAAGAGGGCTGAGCTGTGCTGTTGCTCATTACCAGTTCCCTGCTGGAGAAAGGAGAGTCACAGAGCCTTGCAGATTTTGCATTTGCTCTCAGTATGAAGGCACCCTGATAGTCTTGGCTTTCCTAGGGGGGCTTTAGGCTGAGGAAGCAGCAGCTCAGATGAATGTATCTCATAGTAAAGGATATCCTGCTCAGCCAAAAGTAAAATCTGCAGGAATTCAAATGACCAGGAAAGGCTGAGCTTTGCAACACTAGAAACTTCATATGATGAAATCCTTATCCTATCCAGCTCTTACCATTGGCCTGAGAGATAATGCTTCAGCCTGGGACCCTGGCAAGGCTCTTACCTAATGCTGGATGAGCTATAAAGGCTCTTAAACTGCTAAAAGATTTTCAGGAAAGTCTCCAAGCTATTTGGATTTAAAGGGATGCAGAGGGGAAATCTTAGGCACTTATGTAGTTACATGCCTGAGTAGCTCTAAAAATCCCCTGTTTAGGCTGCAGCTAGTAGAGAGCAGCCCAGGTCTCCACGTTGCCACCTGGATATTGGCTGCTGGCTGCACCTCAAATGCTGTATCCAGTTTTGTGCCCTGCACAACAAGAAGGACAAGTCCTGGAGCATGTCCCAAGTAAGGAATGGAGTTGGGGAAAGGTCTGGAGCACAGGTCTTATGAGGAATGGCTGAGGGATCTGGGGGTGTTCAGCCTGGAGAAAAGGAGGCTCATGGGGATCTTCTCGCTCTCTACAACTCCCTGACAGGAGGTTCCACTGAGGTGGGGGTTTGCCTCTTCCCCCAAGTGACAAGAAATAAGAAAAGAGGAAATGGCCTCAAATTGCACCAGAAGAGGTTTAGATCAGATATTAAAAAAAGTTTCTTCCCTGAAAGGGTGGAACAGGCTCCCCAGGGAAGTGGTGGAATAGCCATCTGTGGAAGTGTTCAAAAAAGTGTGTGTGGATAAGGCACTAGGGGGACATGGTTCAGTGGTGAACATGCTGGTGCTCAGTTAATGTTTGGACTGGATGATGGTAGAGTTCTTTTCTAACTCTAATGATTCTGTGTTTCTATGATTCTTGGCCTTCATTACCCATGGCACAGCTTCCAGTCCTGGTAAGACAAGTATCTGTGCCCAGCTCAGGACATTGGCTTGAGTTGTGGCTGAAAGTAAAAAAACCCCGATGTGATAAGGATTTAGGTGTCTCCCTAGAGAATAACAGTATTTTCAAAATCAAAATGGCATAAAATCCAAAAAGCAATAAAAATATTCACACTTCAGAGCCCAAACCTGCTCCCTCTAAGTGTCCACTAGAGGGTTTCTTGTACTTTGCACCGAAATGCCAGCACTGCTGGCTCTTGGAAGCAGATGGGGGGATTCCAGAGGCAGGATCGCAAGGATGGATGCAGGTACAGCCTGCACAGCAAAGGGGCATCGCAGTCTGTGCCCACACTGGCACCCCGAGCAGAACTGGTGTGTGTAGGTGCACATCCATGCAGGCCTCCCCGAAAGCTCTGTCACTGCCAGGAGAAAGTGCAGCCCCATCTCTGAGGTGCCAACTCTAAGAGTCCTTTATTAAAACTCACAGGAGAAGCATGGCTTTTCCAGAGAAAGTGCATGTATCCATCTACCTTGTTCATTTGCCACCTCCTTTAATGGTCAGTTGTCACACTGAGTCTGTGCAAAACTCACCATCCCTTTCCTGGCACTGCTTTTGCCCCCGTGTTGTGGTGCAGTGATGAGCCAAGCCTTCTGCTGCCCATCTCTGCTCCTCCCTAAAACCTGGTCACGCTCATCCCAGGAAGGAGGATGAAACTCATCTCCGGATTTGCCATGCCACTCTGATATAGCAGGAAGAGGCAGAGGAAAGGGACAGCAAATGGTGATTTTTGAGCTTAGAACAAGTATTTATGAGATGTCATTACCCAGATTAATTTCCTGCTGCTGCTGTACTCACAGGAACCAGTCATGCACATTTCAATTACTTCCCCAGGGTCATGAAGACTTGGCAGGTAGATGGATTGGTGTGAGAAACACTGCTTCAAAAAACTATCAGTGGATATTTTCCCAAGTGTTGCAGGTACAGGGTGGCAGGGTGCAGTACTGAAAGCTTTATTAGCTCCTGTGTACAAACCCATAGACTCTCTCCATCTGTCAGGAGTGTGAGCATTTTAATCTCCAAGCACATTTGAAGAACATCAGCATCACTTTCCCTTTTAACCATCAACAGAATAGAGCTGGAGAGAGGTAAAGTGTTTTCCTTCAGGCCATCCAAAGGAATGAGGACAAAGGTGAAGGATTCACTTGCAAACGGAAAACAAAAATCCTTTACGTGAAATGACATAATTTGAGTGTGTTTTTTCAAAATTATAATATAAAATTGTAATATAAAACAAATTTAAAAATATAAAATACAAAATATAATACAAAACAGAAAACCTCAAAAGATGGCAGAGGAATCTGAAAAAAAAATCAGCATTTCCTTAAAAAGTTAAGTAAAATGTTTTGATTTTTTAAAAAATTAACAGCAAAAGTGAATGCCTGTTCTGTCCCAACACAGCCCTGAGTTTTTCATGACAAAGCATTTTTGGTGGCAAACTGGCGTGGATCTGATGGCCAGCTGGGGGTCTTTGGCTGGTGGCTGTGGCTGTGCTGCTGAGCCTGCTAACCCTGCCTGGCTGGTGGCGTGGAGAGGGGTGATCCCAGCCCAGGTGCTGTGTGTGTGCCAGGAGAGCTTTGCCTGTGTGACTCTGCATTGTCATCACGCTTGTCTGGGACACGTCTCGCTGACACTGAAGGCCAGGGTCAGATTTTCAAAGCACGTAGTTCTCATAATTGGAGCCAGATTTCTGGAGGGGCTCTGCTCCCATTTAAGCACCTAAAGAAAGTGACTGGATTGTCTCCCCCAGCTGTTCCTGTGGCGGGGAATAAGAGCTGCCACAGGCTGACTCCAGCCCTAGATAAATAACAATGAATGAAAGTCATTATAGGGGATGAATTTGCAAATATTTAAAGTTTCAAAGCATGAATTTTGTTAATTAAATAATGCTAATAATGCAACATTGGTCTGACCTAAAGGTTAATGTAAAATCGCTGTCTTTGGTGAGAATCTCTCTCTTCACAAATTCCCTGAAGTAAATGAAACTTTTTCAGGTTTCATCTGGCTTTGAAAGCTGAACTGACTGAACCGAAACTTTTCTATGGGGTTCATTCATCCCTTCTGTATGCTTTCAGACAAGCCTGTGGCCATCAAGAAATAATACAGCCTGCACAGATTATGGATTAAAAAGTTTACCTTTCTTAATAACTTTGTTCAATCCTTTTTTTCCCCTTACTTGTTTTACATGTGATAGTATTGTTAAAGAGAGCTATGATTATTTAGAGGGAATCCGAGTTAGGATTTAGAAAACCCGGTTACTTGTAGAAAAAAAGAAATAGATGGAGCAGTCTCTCATTATGTAATGCAATTTAGTTTAAATAATTTAGATACTACCAAAATAATTCTGTGACTCTTGTTTAGTTTGTCTGGTTTTCACTAAATTCTCTTTTTCCCTCTCCAGACTTTTTCATATGCAGTGAGAGACACATATCATAGTGACATGTGTGCTAAGGAAACCTTAGCTATAATATTAGAAAACTCCATTTAATTTGATTGTGGGTGTCATTGGGTTCAGAAATATTTTATGATTTTGTAGATGTTTTGAAGTCTAGGATGGTAATTTCCCTAAATTAAAATTATGAAAAAGTCTTTAAAAGTCAGGAGTAGTGCTGTGCCTTTAGAGAGGGTTTTGGGAGCAAAAATCCCTGTTCTATTGTAACCTTCTTGGGTAATTTCTATGGGACAGGATTTTAAAATGGAGACAAGGTGTCTATCCATTCATAATTTTTTCAAAACCTGACCTGAGACTTTGTGCCTCAATTTCTCACCTCTAACTCCATATCAGAGTGATGTGATGATAAACACAGCAAAAGCTGGGAATGATTGGACAGTACAGTACTGGGAGAGGTGTGTTTGCTCCTCCCCACAAGGCTCAGGACAGGTCCCAGCACAGCACCAGAGGCATGAGTTAGTGGGACAGCACCTACTCTGAGATGTTCCTGCTCTGCCCAGAATGTCAGTGATTTCCAAACATGAATGTGAGCTCCCAGCTCACCTCTCCAGGCTGTGAAATGTTTGCTGTGGGGTGTGTATCATGGTGAGCATGGCTTTTAAGTGACCTCTCCTGCGCCCATTGAGAATGAAGACATTGCAGAATGAAACACAAAAATCAAGTCTCAAACGTGCGAGAGTAATGAGAAAGGGAGCAGGTACTTACATCTCTGCTTAAAATTTTTGGCTCCATCTCTAGTCTCTCTACATTGTTTGGAAAGGTTGGAGAGTTTTAAACCCCCCCTGTTTTTTGCCTGAGGAGGGTTGCTGAGTGCTGGGCTAACATACAGGCACAGCTTTTGACTGCCAAGCTGGTGCCTCTGGGCAGAGCTTCCCTGTTTTGAGCAAAATATGATCACTTCACTTCACTTTCAGACTTCTCTCCTGGGTCTTCTTGTGCATTTAGGGGCAGAAATGGATTCTCCTGTCCATTAGAGTTTAAAGTCAGTTAATTCCTCCATCCCTCTCCAAGACCCTTGAAGACACTCCAGATAAGGAGCAGCTTCTGATAGCTTGCAACCACACAGCCCTTATCACTTGCCTCCAACAGCAGTCAGATTTTCTGCACTGCTTTGGTCTGGCAAGGCTCAGATCTGGATCCAATATTGTAGATCATGCTGAAAGCTTGATATCACAGGTCTGCAGTGGAATTGAAGACCACACTGTCTAATTGCAACCTTGTCCAACCACTAAATAGCGTTCTGTGGAGATAAAGCCTATCTTTAGTCATTCCCAAAAACACTGGGCCTTTGCCAGGAAGGAAAAATGCTGGGAACATAAACATAACTGAAGAACAAAAAATAGCAGGATTGAGAGGAGATATTTTCCAATAGACAGCCTGTAATTTGCCATGGATGTGGTAATTTAGCCAAAATAATTGAATTCTGTGTGTTTCCAAAGGGTGTCTGTCAGTGTTGGTGCACTTGGGTTGGGTGGCTGGTAATATGATATGGAATCTTTCATATTGGATTTGCTTCTCTGAGAACTACCCCAATCAATTTTGTTGATCATAAACATCATCCAGTCATAGGCATCATAATTGTTCCCCCCCAGGTGGCTTTTTTGGTGGTATCTGCGAAATACACAAACGTTTCTCACTCCCCAAGGAGAGGAGCACGCTCCTCACATCCAAGAACACCCCTGCTGACTGGTAATCTTATTGGACTGAGAGTTACCCATCTCCTCTTTGAGAGCCTTAGTCAAAATGGATGGCAGCCAGCTCATGTGTTCAAGGGTTTGAAAGGCAACTTTCTGCTGAGTGCACAGACAGCTTCCCAGCTGCTTCTTGAGGGAGCACAGGAAAGAAAGATATCACAGCTCTTTGAAAGTATTTTGTAGGTGGAGAAATAGAAAACAAGGCTGGAAGAGAGCTTCAGAAGGCATTTCATTTTCCCTGCCTCAAGGCAAGATCAGTTAGGCCTGGCCAATTTCTTACAGAGATTTCTCTAATCTCTTTTTGAAAATCTCCTCGGATAGTCACTGCATGCCTTGCCTAAACTCAGCCACTGGCCTTCCCCCTAATACCTATCTGGAATCTTTCTACTTGCAGGGTCAACCCTCCTCTTCTTGTCCCCAGGGAAACATGGAGAATGGTTTATTGCTTTTCTTAAGGAATGTTCTCTCAGTCAGAGAGACTCCCAACCAAATGATGGGAAATTACTTGCCACACTCTCCCTGTAAGTAAAACATCTTCCTAGAAAATAGGTAGGGTTGGGATACTGCTATGAGCAAATGTAATCAGAATGGGAGTTAATTTATGTAAACTACAATAACTACTCAGCTGGATACTGAAAATCACAGATTTCATGGAGATGGATACTCTTTGGTATACTTCATTTTCCCTACAATCCTTCTCCAGATTATTTTCTTGTCTGCCTCTCAAGGGCTTATGAACTTCCTGGCTCACTTGCTAAAGACCACAGATTTTTCTCTCAAATCCTTTTCTCTAATTGAGCTAAACTGGATGGAAGAAGACAGAAATTGCTCCCAGCCCCTGCTTAGTTTTGAAGTGTGCTGCTAAGTTTCCTCAAGACCTGAAAAAGTACCTCTATGTCCACCAGGGTACCTGCTTTTCTTAAAAGAATAGTCAGTGGGCAGATTGATCGTCTTCCAAATCCTCATTCCTCACAGAGGAGGCCTAAAGTCCATGGAACTTTAGTGGGTGGGATGTGCTGATGCCAAAGGTGTACCAGGAATCAAAGTCCAAGCTCAGGTGTGCAGGGCACACCTGCCTATGGCTTGGGCAGAGCCACTGATGCTGGAAGCTGCTTTAAGAAGGCAGCAAAGAGTGTGGGCAGAGACTGTGGGCTGCCCAGAGGGCATGCAGATGGATGTGGGGCTGGAGATGGAGATGGATATGGAAAGAAAGCAAAGGTGGGATCAACAGAGAAATAAGAAGGCAGCCAGAAAAAAGTCTGTTTAGAAGACAATAGCCCCATTCTTCCCTAGGAATGTCTCTTATGTCCATCTGCTGCTGAACCCTTTTTGGTACCCCTGCACAGCCAAGGGCTGGATCCCCATCAAGATTTGGGTGCTTCACTGCCCTTTCCAGTTCCTGTGTCTCCCTTCCAACCCAGCATGGCTATGGATCTTGGCCTGAGAACCTCACAGGTGTTTAAATTAAAAATAAGAATTACCCTCAGGCTGGAAAAGCCCAAACTTGCCCCACTGCTTTCCATGGAGTATTGCCACTCACCTTAAGTGACTTTCTGCGCTGTGGGCAAAAGGAGAACCAGGGCCAATCTCTCAGCCCGGTGCCTCTCTCAGAGATGTTGTCTGTCTTTTTCTTGTCTCTGTTGGCTTGACCAAATGAAGCTCCCTGCATGTGTACAGCAGTTCTGTGGGAGCAGACTCCATTGTTCTCTGGATTGAAACCTGCTGACTATTTAAATAAAACAACTCATTATATGCCACTGCCTCCTCTGTAACCTGAATTGCTGTCAGAACATACTGTCCCCACAATCACTTCCCTCCTGCTGGGACATCTTTTCCTGTGTTTACCCATGTCCTTTAAGTATTGCTTTGAGCCAAGTGTCCATGCTGTGAGAAAAACACATATTTTAATGGTTTAGCTTCTGTAAAGCTTGGAGTGTACAGCAGAAAGGAGAAGGATTGCTAAACCTCAGTGATACGCCTACAGATCTTGCTTTGAATCTATAAGGATGTTAAGCAAAGTGAATTTGATAAGGGCACTCTCAAACTGAGTAATTTTCCTTCCTTCTGTTTAGAGGAAGAGCTGTAAAGGCAGTGAGTAGGACAGTGGCATGCAGGGTATCTGTGCAGCATCGTCTGGGTGTGCAGTGAGGCCTTGAAATGCCTGAAAAGACCCTAATGTGACATAGCCACAGACCTAACCATAGATCTGGATGGCAGATCAGGATATTCAGGGATGGTGGAGTCCTGGGTAGATTCTCATAGTGATGGATTCATGACCTTCATTTCTGCAACTCCAGAGATCTCCCTGAGCACCACTATCACGTTACGATCTCAATGAAGAAAGATAATCTTCATTTCTTTCTAACATCAACCTGTTTATCATATATCACAAAAACCTTCTTTTCTCAGAATTCTGTTAGTAGTCTGCCTTCAAATAGATACAGGGCAATAGGCTGTCAAAAACCTGGATCATTAAGGCACATATTTGAGGTCTTATGCATGGGGACTTGGCCTGAGCTCCATCTCCGTTGCTATGCACAGAACAACCTAAAATTAACAGCCTCCCCTTGGAAATTCCCTGCATGGGAGAGCAGGAGCAGGTGGTTTTGCACAGACATTGGATTTATGCAAATGCACTTTGATCCTCATGTGAACACAAATGAAAGAGTGGCCAAACACACTGCTTTTGTTTCTCTATAGTTAGAAAGGGGTGGGGGAATGCAACAAAAACCTGTTCTTCCAGTGCTGGAAACTGAAACTGCACACTGCACCATGTATTGCAGTCACAGATCCTTGCAAAGGTGGGCAGTGGCCAGAGGAGTTCCTTGCTTTCCTTGAACTGAACCTGTAAGTGCATAGGAAATTGTCCTTCAAAGCCAGCAGTAATGTAATGCTCAATAAAAGTTATGTTGGGCAGGGAGCTTTACATGACATGAATCACACAGTAAAACAGCCATGTGGGGAGGACAAGTGACTACATAAAATTAAGCTGAAACATAATTTATCCCTTTTCTGGAAAAGTAAGGAACTGCTGACTGTACAAGGAGAAAACTGAACTGCACTGGGCCTTGACTACATCAAGTGCTGTTACAGAGTTTTTGTCAATGATGGGTTATGACGGGAGCCATATGACAGTCACTACTGTTTGAACAGTTTGTTGAGGCAAACACACACTTCACCACGATGTCTGATAGCCATCATGCTGCAATTCCAAATGGGACTTGCTTTTGTCATTGTGCTTTCCTCCTTTCCAGGGGACTATTTTTGTTTCACTTTCCAATTACAGCAATTCCATTCTGATCTTGGCTCTCCATCAGGCACACTGAAGGCTCTGGGCTTGAGGAATTGTGAAGTAATTCTATATCCTCTGAGGCTTCAGAAAGGAAATAGTCACAGATTTATTGGGCTTTAAGGCAGTTTGGGGAGGAAACCAGATGAAGGCATCCTGCATCCTGGCTTAGATTCATATGAAAGTCAGTATGTGTTATTACACATTAAATATGTCACTTGGAAAAATTATTTGAGAATAAAAGTAGGATGGATACTCAGAAAAAAGTTAATTACAAAATGCACTTTTATATATACAATTCAGCATAGAACATATCTAAGGGTGAAAAGCTTCCAGTTCGTTTTTCATCTCCTGACCACATGCGTTTTTATTATGAAACAGCAACTGTGATTTGAAGTTATTTGTCAAGTAGTTCAGGCCAACGTTTTATGGAAACTCAAGTAAAGAATAGGTGACCTTTAAATCAAGGAGTATTTCAGCAGGACAGGGTTGTGTTCCTATATTATATTTCCCAGTGATTTGGGTCAGCACAGCAGTGCCTATCCATGGCTGCAGCAAGGGACTGTAAACACCATGGCAGTGCACCACTGTGCAAGTGTCCAGTGTAAGGTCAGACACCACAGAAGCCAGAAATCCACCATGCTTGGAGGGAGAGCAACTCCTTCTCATCTGGCTCATGCATTGATGGCACTGATCTGTTGTGGTTCATCTGGTTTCCTTTAATTCTCCCCAGGTGCCATCACTGATGGCTGTTTAGGAAGAGTGTAAGAAGGTTTCAAGAGATGTCCCAAAGGCAGATCTTCAGACCTTCCTCCGTGTCACTGCTCACTGCAATGACTTTGCTTGACTTTTCCCTCGTGGTTCAATAATAGATTGAGCTACAGTGCTTGATCCCTGATAGCCCCTGAAGGAAAGTATGTGCACGTAGGAGGAGTTAGCCCCTTCTGTAAAGAGCATTAATCATGGGGTTTTTGGGATGTTTTACCTGTCTTCACAGCTCCTACTTGCCCAGAGCTATCTCACTCTCTTAGCCCCTGAGACGGAGTTTGCTGAATTCACTGAGGATTCAAATGAGACGTGGAGAAAATCAGTATAAATCTTTTGGAAAGCTGTGTATGAGGTTATTCCTGGCTTAACCAGGATAAGCAATATCATAAACTCTTGATTTTTAGCAGAAAAAGCAGAAGGAAATAGGAAAAAGGAAGGAATACTTTGGGGTGAAGAGCACAACTGCAGAAAGGGAGAGGCATCAAGATATCAACAAGATATCAAACCACTCATCTGTGCTCACAAAGTGTGACTAGGATAGTCACATCTCTAGTCAGCAAAAATGGGGTGCTCTTTAAAGGAATAAACATGAAATTTAATAACCAAACTCAGTCATGCTACTTCTTGAATAAACTGAATTTCACCTAACTTTAGGTATAGACTACATGGTGAGTTGCCCTTGGCTCTCCTCATGGAAAGAAAAAGACTTTCCTAGGACAAGATTCATTTTGCTAGAAAGCACCAGGTGAATTTAATGATCCAAGCTGTTGAAGCTCCTATTTTTCTCCATAGAGCATAAAACAAGCTAGGATGACTAGCTATATTTGAGATTATTTCTGGGACAGACATACCAATATAATTTACAACTTTAAGGGTTTATAAATTTGTATTTAACTATGAAAAACTCAGAGTTGGGCATCAACTATTATAAAGTTGGCTTTGAAGAATTTAAAGAACAATTTAAACTGAAGGGTTTGCCTTACCCTGCAAAAGTGAGAGTTAGGGTTATACTTAAAAAAGTGATCTCATTACATGTTTCCAAGAGCTGTGGCTCTGAGTTCTGCTGTCTTCTCAAACAGAGTCATGATTGCATCCTCAGAGGCAGTTATGTTTTGCTGGACTTGTCTAAGCCCATCTGAAGTAATGGAGCTGCAAGAATGTCAGCAAGGACTAAATCTGGACATCATGAGGTTGCACATAATGAAGAGTGTTTGGCCTCCACCACTGGTGGTGACGAGGCAAAAGAGGAACGGAACACAGCAGGGAGTTGGCAGGGCTGCCAGGAGAAGGAAAAAATGTGTAAATGTAAAACATTTGCTACAAATGTAGGGAGAGATCAGGGACATGGAGTCCCAGGAGGCGTGTCCTGACATTTGCTGTTTAGGGGAGAGAAGGGTTTTGCATCAACAGCTCTTCCTTTCTGCATCTCAGCATGCTTTGCTTTATTTGAGAAAATGGGTGAAGATTGATCCACAAGCATCATGATAGCCTTGCTCAGATGCGAAAACATGTCTCCACATTTTGGAAAAAAATCCTGTCATGCCACAAAAAAATGTGGCAGTGCTTACAGCAGAGCAGTGCCTTTCCTCAGGTGTCTTCCAAGATAATCTCATTGCTTCCTGTCCATCTATATCCATGCTGGTTCTTGTCCTGCTTATATTATAAATACTTTAGAGGTGGGAACATTCTTTTAGCAATATGTTTGCAAAGTATTTTGCACTTCAGGGCTTTCAAGGGGTCACAGCAACAGTAATATAATGTTCTGTTGGGACAACCTGCCACATTCCGGGTACAATCTGATGAGCCTGGAGAATGAGTGGAAGTCATTCTGCAGAAAATGTATCATTTTACAGTTCCAGGATCCTGCAGGTCCCAGCATGACATTTCTACACCATTTGGAAATCTGTATGCTGAAGCTGTGCCTGTACCAGTAAAGGAGATGACTCTGGGGATGTCCCTGGCCCCAGGACCAGCTGCCTGCTGGGAATAGCTTCTGGAGTGCTCTACCTCCCCTGTCCCTGGGGCATCACCTGGGAAAGTTGTAATTGGCATAGGGTGAAACTTCACAAAGGACCATTTTGGTGACCTTATGAGGTGAATGATTATGTTTCATTTAAACTACCAATATGGGGACAGCCACGGGTTGGAGAGAAGGGTCCCCTCTGCAGGATGGCATGAATGGAAAGGCACAGGACCCTACTTGCCACCTCTTTTATACCTGTACCAACAGATATAAAAATTTGATCATGCTGGGCACATCAGGCTTCCTGAGTGGTGAGGAATGTATTCACCTGTTCATGAACTCAGCTGCTTCCTGGTGCCTCACTGGCAGAACAACCAGTGGAATTACCCAATCAATTGTGTCCTGTAAAAGCTGCATCATGTTTAACCACTGACTTCACTGCTTTTCCAATGTGCCTGAATGATTTTCCAAGTAACAGCTGTGTGAAGTCAATGCAGTGTGGTATGAACCAATTCAGCAGCTACAAACAACACTTTATGTGTTACAGTTTTCAGCCCTCACAGGGTATACAGTCCTAAATTCAGCTGGTGGCCTATTTTGGTATGTAATTGTTTTTGCAATGCTGCTATAAATTTACAGAAATTTATGGTTAGGAGACTAGAGGGAAGTTTTTATAAATATTCATTCACATTAAGTTTTTGAAAGTTTCCTTTTTTTCATTAAAGAGATGGTCTTCTTACAGGCCAGTGATTCACAATCCAGATCGGTTTCTAGAGGTTCGTGAACATTGGGTATCCCTTGAATTCTGTTCCCTGAGGATTTGTGATTATGCATAAACTTTTACCAGTGCTGAAATAATCTGCAGTGCATGAGGGGACTATAACATTGGATGCAATTAGTTTATTATGCCCACAGAGAATTTTGTGGATGAATTGGCCATATTCAGCAACAAAACCAGGAAGTAGAAAGCATATGCCAATTTCCATCCATGAGACAAAATTCTGGGGGAGACTAATGATTGGGGTCACTGGCAGCTAATGGGAAGGGATTTGGGATGAGCTGGTGTTCTGAAGCTGATCTTTGTGACTGGGTACACTTTGTGCCATTTATCTGTTGGTTGTGGGCATCTCTCAGTGACTGATATCCATTTAACTGGAAGGTATCTTCAAAAAAGTCCTCTGGGATGTGCAGCCATGCAGTTATTTCTAGTAATTGTTTCCCAGAGAGCACCACTGCAGCTGGCACTGGCTGAGGCCACATGGTAAATGGGGAAACTGAGGAAGGAGAAATCAAAATACCAGGCAATGCATTATGGGAGGTTTATGGCCTGATTCATCCGAAAAATTCATTTTATTAGACACTATTTTGAGTAACTGTTCAAGCTCAGGTGTCTCATTTCATACTTGCTAGAATAAGACACTTTGAAAGGCACTAGTTCCAGAAGACATTTAATTTGTGTGACCGTGTCTTTCGGCTTTCTGAATTGTTTTCAACTTAATCCTCTATTTGGAGATGCATTTAGCCTTCAGATGTGTCAGCCTGGTTAAAAGCCAAACAGGACCTTTTTTTCCACTGGCATAAAACTTTTCTCACTCCCAAAGGTCAGGATTGGAGGTGGAAGGTATTTTTCCCTTGGTATATATATTTTTAGCCTAAAAAATGCAGGTCTCAATCAAGCAAAATCATTTGCATGTTACATATTGGCAAAAAAATCTCCCCAAAAAACAACCTCTGAGTCTACAAGTCTACATAAAATTTTCCATTCAGGATCTTTATTTTGGTCAGCAAACTTGGACTACATAATAATTAATGTTTTTCTACTGAGCTGCACATATGTGGCTTCAACATGTGTCCTATGTTGGTGAAAAAGGCTGTGCTCCAACTTCCATGCTTTCTTGTGTGCTTCCATGCATTCTGTTTCATTCCACAATGTACCTGTCACCAGCCTCATGACTTAGCTGAAAAAATAAATATTTCTCAAAAAAATCTGTCAGTGCTGCTAAAAGAGCAGCTTGTCACAGCAGCACTGTGCTGAGCTGCCAGGCTGAAACTGTCCTTTGGAAAAATTAGCTTCCCATGGAAAATAAGCATCAACTTCCCATAAAATATACAGTCTTGGGACAAAACACTTCTTGGTTCAGACTTGTTTAGCCTGAAGTTATGGCAGTGTGTAGAAACCTCCAAGGACTGGTCTTTGCTGTGCATGTCATGGTTGGGTTTAGTTAAATCTATTATTTACAGAGTAGGTATTTTTCACCTATGCTTGGGTAGCTGAGAGTGCAGTTATTGATAAAGCAGTGAAAAATGCTCAGACCACATTCAACAGTCCTTTTCTGTACAATGTTTACCAGCATCCAAGAGAAAGAGATGTTTTTCACAGCTGGATCAGCATTCTTTGGGTTTTGTGAGGAAACTTCCTGGCCTTCCCTTGCCACAGAACAGGAGCATTGCTGAGCCTGGCAGCCTAAAGGACATTGTCCAGCATCCACGACCAAGTCACAGTTTCCTAGGAGCTCTCTCTGCCTCCAAATTACAGATTGCTGTGGCACTTGCCACAGTCCATCAGCAGGGCTTTCAAGAAACACAAAGAAGCAAAATGGAACAGAAATGTAAAAAAAAAAAAAAAAAGCAGAAAAGGAACTACTGCATTGGTGACAGTGCAAAATGCTGCCTCAGCCTTCATATATTACAGCAACCCTGATGACAGTCCTGGCCATGAGCTGCTTCCCACCTAAATGCTGGGCATGGCTTGGCAAATCGTGGGTCAGGAGTGCACCTCATGTGCTCCAGCAGCCAAGGAAAGCTCTGTCCTCAGACATGGACTGGAGCTGCTCCAGAGTGAGTGCCCTCAAACACGGAGCAGTGTGGGTGTTGAGTCCTTGGCACCAAATGGTCACATCCACTCCTTGCTGGAGCAAGGAAATTCTGAGAATGAGCCTTAAGAGGCTCAGGCTCTGCTACCAGCTGTCACTGGGTGACAGTCTGGTACAAGCCGCATCCTTCTCCTCTGCCTCAGCTTCTCTGCCTTATAAACCTGGGTAATGGTGCCAATAGTCTTCTTTAAAGTAGCTCAGGATTTTCTAATAATAGTAACAATTATTAAAGCAATGATGTAATTTTGATATAGTGATTATTGTGCCACCATGGCTAGGAAATTGAAATGACTTTATCTTATTTTAATTTCCTTCTTTTAAAATTTTTGTTACTCCCCATGCTTATAACAGAGAAAGCTGATTTCTTTGAAACACCACTCTATATTTGAAAGAGGAAGAAAACACAACAAACAAATCCAACAACAATAGTTCACATCTTGCAAAAGTACAGTTTAAATAAAAATATTTGCACAGAGTTTGTGAACAGGGATCCTGCATCCCATGACAGTGCTCCTATGCCACGCTAAGGCTTATTCTGAAGATAAAATGCTGCTTGTAGCTGCTCTGAGTGATCTCTTGTTCATCCTGATGTGGAGCATGTTCTATTAAATGGCAAAATCTTGCTGGGATATAGCAATCTCTTTTGGCCAATGAGTCTCTCTAAGGCATAGACCCATCAGAATCAGAGTATCTTGAGTTGGAAGGTCCTGCAAAGATCATCGAGTCCAAACCCCTGGCTCAACATACAAGATTGTCTTCAAACACCAGTTTGATCTTGGCACCACATTGACTGAGAAGAAACTATGAATGGTGTGTTCCCATGGGATTTCACATATTGTCTACTGATTCAGTACACACATAACGTGGACTTACTTCAGAAACTTGGTCCAGGCCCTCATGCTCACACCCCTATCATGCTAAAGATCACAACCTGAACAGCATCAATTTGCTTTTTTCTTAGAGTCCTAAAATGCCTGCTATAAAACATGACAGAGGGAGTTATGGACAGATGACAAAACAGGTTAAAGTGAAGTCCAGGTTGAGATTTTAATATTTGAACAAACACACATGAAGCCAAAACAAATGTTAACTGATGTCTAACGCCTCATGGTAGCTATCTGATGGATGGAATATCTGGAAGGTGGAAATGAGAAGAGAAACTTGCTTTACACCATTTGAAGATGGCTTTGAAATTAATAGGCTGCACAGTCCAACCTGGAAAATGGGAGATGATGAAATGGCTTCACTCAGAGAAGACAGGGTTGGTTGGAGAATGCACCAAACAACCACGTCTGTATCTGCAGACAGAGATGTGTTTGGCTTAGCTGGAGGAGTCTGGTGAGAGGGTGTGAATACCTGGGTTGTCACTGCAGAAGAGATAAATTCCCTCTTGCTCCACATCTTGGAGGATCACTGCCACCAGCAAAGATGAGAATGATGAGAAGATCTTACAGGTCCTCTGTGCTAATGGTAAGTGGCCATGCAGAGAGAGAGGTGACAGAGAGTTGAGTCTTCTCTACTTTGGACAAGGCCACTTCCATCTTCTCCCATCCTTCTCTGGCACAACAGGACAAAGAGAGAGGAGAAGCATTCCTGCACCAGCTGGAAAATGCTGTAGGAGATGGCATGGACAAGCCTATGGGGTTTCCAGGTAGTAGACTTATTTTTTTTAAAAAAGACACACCACCAACAAAAGCAGCTTTACAAACTGAAGTAAAAGCTCCCTGGTGAGATCTAAAAGCTTCCTCTTAAATTCTGGGAAAGGTCACTCTGAGTTCCAGGCACAGTGACTCAGATTCACCTCTAGCAGTGAGATGAACTGTACTGCAATATTCTCCAACACATACTCTCAACACTGCTGCACAAATAAATCATCTTGATCCACCTCTAATTGAATGTATATTTTTCACGTTTTTGAAATGGTTCTAGTTTCATTCCATGCATTTTTTGTCATGAACTCAGGCCAGTTGTATATACTAAATTTTATATAAAATACTGAGTTGAACCTTTCTTTGGGCTCAAAAAGCAAACCCCAGCATTGTAAGTGGGAGGAAACAGGTTTAGTTACTACTCCAGGAAAGTTGGCTCTAGGTTGCCATGATGGGAAACAGAGAGAAAATTGCTTATCAGTGGCCAAAGAGTTATTGCAGAGAGGATGTCTTTTTCTTTGTTTGTGGACGTTGTGATACAAAACAAAGAGGTGAACCAAAGGCTAAGGAGCAGATTGGGCCTTGCAATGCCCTCGTCTCTAACCTTGTTTCATCATCCATTTCCCACAGGACAAATCCTCACATCTCATTATTGCTGTGCTGTTGGTGATAAGCAAGGACAGCTGTTCTGGAGACCTGTGCAGTAGCTGGAGGTACCCACATGTGAAAGAATAAAAAAATGCCACCCTCATTGCTCTCATACTGTATTTTTGTTCTGACTGTGGTGCTGCTTCTTCCGTCTGGAGGAAGAAACTCCAATGTGATAACCCAGTTTTACATAAAAATACTGACAGATCTTTGGGTCTGTGAAAACCTGAAGTGTTACACAGATGATCAGTGAGGAATCCTGAGTCCTGTGAGTTATCCACTGGAGGAGCATCTGCATCCCATAGGAATGAGCCTGGTTCAAGTCAGCCTTGTGCCCACAATGCAATGAGCTTATCCTTGTCCATTGCTGCGCTGGGAGCCTACAGCTCTGAATCACAGCACCAAAGCCATGCTCTGAAGGCATCATGTTCAGTAGGAGCATGTCATCTCTTCTATGGAGCAGAAGCAGCTGGGGATATGCTACGTATTGCCAAGTGACCTAAACACTTTCATACAGCACTCCTCTTAAGACAAGAGAATCTTATCTTGCCAAATCATCAAAAAAATCCTTGGAGATTTGCTTCTTCATCTGTTCTGGCCAGATCTCAGCAGTTGAGTGGTGGAACCTGATCCAAAATTTTTTGTGAACTTTCCCATCTTTTGTCTCTGCTCCATGTGGCTTGAGAAATATATCACAATATACCCTCTCCTGTTGGCATGTAGGGAGCAAGGGAACAGAGGGAAGAGGGTCACAGAGGGAAACGTTAATCAGAATTTTTCCTCCAAAAATCATGTTGTGTTTGTGGGAAGAGATCCGTTCCTCATTCCTTTGGACTTTACTGACCTAGATTAGATCTGGGATAACAACTAAACAGTCATGAGAGAGAGGATGGCAACTTGTGGTAAGAGAGGAGGGAGGGTATGGGTGGCTGTGCATGGAGTAGAAAGGCACTTCTGGTACTGGTTCTGCTGCTCAGCTTGTGAGCTTCACCCCAAGGAATGAAGCAGGCACCTGGGTTTGGGCTAGAGGTGGATCCAGCCCCACTGCAGTGCCAGGACCCTGCAGCTCTGTCAGCACCACGTACTTTACTCTGTGGGCAGGACTCCTGACAACTAGCAGAAACACAGTGACCTCTGATATCCCTTCCTTTGCAATTGTTTTTTTTTAAGTGTGTTATCTTCTACCTGGGACATTTCTCATTCATTTATTTGCCTTTAAGTGGCTGTTTCCAGCACTCTGTCTGCACTGCCTGACATATCCCTAATCTTTTTTCCAAGGAGTGGAACTTCCTGGCTTTCTTTAAAAACTAGATATGTGTCTATATGCATAAATCCCTAAGCCACAATAATTTGACTGCTTGGTTATCTGCAGGATTGCCATCTTCATTTTTGCTTGGCACAAGAAACACAGAGCAGAGTTACTGAAGCAGACAAGCTTTAGCTCTAGAATCTTGTGATGGCTTTTAGTTTCTCTTCAACTGGAGAAAGAGCTGGAAGTCTTTCAGCCTGTTTGGCTACTGTGTACACACCTTCCTGCCCCTAGATGTACCTCTGGAAGAGGTTCCAATCCCCAGCTGATCTTTCCTCTATCTCTGCTGTAGTGTTGCCATGCCCTAGTGTCTTCCAGCAAATCAGAGCATGAAAATTTGGTCTATGACACTTCAGCAAGTTCAGCCCTGTTAGCTGAGCCCGAAATTTGAAAAGGCTGAGCCAGTTACCTCAGCTTATTTTCCTAGAGGTTGTCAACAGGTCACCCACGTGAATGCTCTGCAAATGGGGCTGGGGGGTTCCCCTGGCAGTCTCTGTGACAGAGGACATTATCTACCAACATAGCTCAGTCTGGTGTGCTTGTCAGTAAAAGGCAAAACAAAACAACCTCTGCTCTTTGGAGGCTGATGATTTCTGGTATTTTCTTTTCAGTAAAGGGTGATGAGGTACTCGTCACCCCCTGCTGAGATAGATGGGCATTACTGTACACTGGAAAATGTCTTTACTTCCATTGATTATAGGGACTTTGTTAGACCAAAGATCAAGCTTTTTTTTTCATGCTTAGAGCCACGCCAGATGTCTCCCACTCATTCACTACACGAATTGGCATTATAAGACCTCAGATATGTAAGGCAGCACACTTGTGAGCAGCATGAAAGCAGACTGGAATACCCTCCAGTATGAACCCTCTGTAACTGCCATGGGACATGGAAGGAACAGGTGAGTGGAAGGGCTTTTTCTTGCTTAAACACACTCACTACAAATTATAAAAGATAATTTCTCCCCTCTCCTTAACAGTATCCTGGGTGATCAGCAGATGAGCTGAAGAGAAGTGGAAGGAGAGGTGTGGAAGGTGCTGCTACTCCTTTCCATACAGGTAAAATAGAATGAGCTTGTGACCCCATACACACAATGACCAGTACAGCTGAGCAGCTGGAGATGCAGGTTGTTCTTCCCCAGATGGAGAACCAGAAAAAAGAGCTAAACAAAAAGAAAGTAAAAGAAAAGAAAATAGAGAAAAAATGAGGAGTCTGCCTCTTCCTGCCCCAGCTCTCTCCCAGGCAGTTCATCTTACACTGCTGCTCCCTCCTGGCCCACAGGTCTCAGGCTTGGATTGTGCATGGGCACAGAGCAGCATGCTGTTCAAACAAACCAATGCACCATTTGAGATGCCTGTGGCCCCTGCTGTGTCCCATCTAGATATATTAATAGGTCACAAGTTAAACCTGGGTGTCTGCTTGCTCACTTTTTGAAAATAGAGCTTATGTGCCAGGCGTTGTACATAAGGTCACTCGCACAAGGCGTCTATTTAGTCTCGGAGTCGGCAAAGCCAGATCAGTGGTCTGGGCAGAAGAAACAGCTACTTGAACTTTATAGGTTAAGAAAATCCCCAGCTAAAGTGGATCATCGTTGTTAAGTTTCCAGTTACATCCAAAGAAATGTCAACACTGATGTTTTGCGATGGTGAGTAATTTTACCTACACACATTTTTCTAGACTTTGGTTTTACAAGGTGTTCCCTGATTGGAGCTGTATTGTTTCTTCTCAGGTCCAGTTCGCAGATTGCAAATGCAAAACAGAATTTCTTTCTTCCACTCATTTCTTTTTATATCTAATCTACTCTTTGAGAGGATCCTCACAGTCTCCTGGTTTTTTTTAAACAGCAAGTCATTACTGACAAGTGGGAACTGCAAACAGGATCTTTTGGGCTCAACTGCCTTGTTTTTAAAAGACTTAACTGAACTGTGACTTCACATTAAAAGTGTGCAAAAATCAACCAGTGATTCAGTAATTTTCTGTTCTCAAGCTTTCATGTGCAGTAATAAAAGTCAGTCTGGAGGGACAGCTTGTACTTCTCTATCATGATTTTACAGAAATTAATTCATTAATTAATTGTGGCTTCCAGAGATGTAGATGAATGGTATGAGGACAGACACAATCAAACGTCTCATTGACAACTAGCCAAAAAAAAAGATCATAGAAAATGAACAGAGCAGTGGCAAATTATTTATACCATACAGAGATCAAACATTGGTGGATTTATCTGAGATACCTACCACATGGGTTGGCTATTGTCTTTATTCTTTTCCTTCTTACTTATTTATGCCCATATATATGGATGATATTTCATAAAAGAAATCAACCTCACATGCAGGAATATAGACACTAGACACACTAAGATTATTTCCTTTTGTTGGTTTATATAGACACTTAGGTCAAAGACAAAAATGTTTATTCTCACCAATGAGCCAGTCTCAGCTTCCTGATAGAGTCATCAAAGGGCATAATTACTTTCCCTGAGACCTTTCAATCTGCCCCAGTCTTACAGCTGGAGGAGGAAATTGCTTTCCCACCCTGGGAAAATGTAGAAGGTTTTGATTGCTTCCTCCTATTCAGAGGGATCCTTGGGATGTATCATATTACCAGCTTCCAGCACCCACCACAAGGACTCACAGAGAGCAGAGAGTGCTGACCAAGATTTGGCCCAGATACAGAGTCAGTCCTTCAGCCAGGATCAGTGTCAACAGATTTGAGCTGAGTGTATATGTGGCCTTCAAAACAGTGAAGAAAAAGCTGATTAAGTACTGTGGGCCTTATTAATTATTATAACCCCTAAGTATTGGGGTTTTTTTTCCCCATCTCTGAGATGGGAAAAGCCTTTCATCTGCTCCAAGACAGAGAGTAAGTAGAAAGAGTAAGAAGAGAGCAGCAGTCTCCCATGCAGCCCCCAACTTGGGAAAGCAGGTGGAGTGGAGAGGAGAAGCCACCTTTCAATTGTGTTTTAATGAACAAGTTGTTTGTTCTTTCATGTCCTTTGATGAATGGGTGTTTTCCTTCAAAAGCTGACGTTTGTCTTTCATTATGCCCAGCATATGCTCTACTAGGCAGGACCGTTTTTCTACTCTAGATAAATAAACATGAAAATGAATTTATCTCACAGAAGCATGTTCTCTTTCAAGTCTGGCACAAGTCTGCCCTCTCCCCCAATAAATCTCTGGGTAAATGTGTACTCCTCAGCAATCCCTCCCTCTTACATCAAATGGAGACATTTTGTAAGCTCCCATCTCCACACAGCTCAGGAAAGCTGCCACTGACTCCAGGCACTTAGTGGCAGTGATTTAAGTACAACTCACAGCTGAATTTGAGAGCTCTTTATCATCAAAAAGAAACTTTTCCAAACCAGAAAGCATCCAAACCCTTTTCCCAGCTAGTGGTAGATAGCATTTTAACCCTCAAATTATGGGGCTGAAGTGTAACAACACTGCCTGCAGGCTCTGGCATGGGATCTGCTGTTGGATGGAAGTTGGGTAGTGTGGTATGATGCCAGTTAAAGTTTCCCCTTTGAGAAACAGACTGTTCATTTGGTGTACAGGCCTGTGGATAAAGCTGGTTAAATTTTCAAAGGCATTTTGGTTTCCTTGCAAAGTTGGTCCTATCTGCTGTTTGTTCTTTATTGGTTCACAACCTGATCCTGCACATAGTTTCCCTGGGTTTAGACATGGCAAAACATGTCCAGAAATGACAATTCCCGAACGTCTCTGTCATTGCATGCCTTAAACCCACTGAAATGTACACTGAAACCAAGGCACACTGGGGCACTTGGCAGTTTCTCACCTTCAGCACATGAGGGGCATGTCTCCTGAACCAGTTCAGACAAAGAGACAAAGCTGGGTGACAGTCCTTCACATTTCTGGACAAACAATCATTTTTATGTCATATGCCTTATGTCAATGAAACTTTTGCAGTCTGTCAGTATTTTCACAAATACTGCAAGTAGTTTTGTCAAATAATGGCCCTGATTCATGAAGGTACTTAAGTATGTGCTTGGCTCTGCCTGCACATTGGTGTCTCCTTGAAGTCAGTGATACTGAGGCATATCTGTGATTATGTGCATGTTTAAGTGCTTTTGAGTGCTTAACTGATGCTTTGAATAGGGCCAGCATTAGTCATTCAGTAACACCTGTCCTACTACTGGACAAATAATAAATCAGCCTGGTCAAGCTGTCTCTGAGCTCATCTATGAAGCATGTTGTGATGGCAACCACTGAGAGTGCAACTCCTCAAGCAGGTCCTGACTATTACAGGCACATCCCTGATATGTGGGAGGTAAAGAGCATTCCAGGACTTTCCGAGAAGTTTGAGTTTCAAACAGGACGTACAAATTTGAGATTAATCTGTTTCTCTCACTCTGTATTACAGAGTATAAGATTGTATACAGAATATAAGATTCTGTATTCTGAGTCCTACAAGAGAAATTAGCTCAGCATAAATGGGATTGTGCTCCTTGAAGCTTTCAATCTGCATTTCAAACAGATTATAACTATTTTGTAAGCCCCTGCTAAGTTTCAACCTCCTTGATTAAAGAATAGCAACACTGAAAACAGCTCTAGTCATTGCAAAGGTTATTGTGGTGGCTTGGCCTGGACCATGCCTCAACCTCACCCTCAAATTTGCATCACCCCCACACTGCTAGCAGCACCACTGCCTTCAATGTGTTGCTACTGCAAGGGAGGTAGAAAATCACTTTACTTGGCTAAGTTATACTCCATTCTTCCCCCTTGAAAAGGATGACTTTGTCTGGCCTGCTGATGATTTCTTTCCCAGTAATGTTTTTATTGATCATATGAAAGTGTTAAGCTATGTCTCACTTAGGCTGCATTCTGCTCTTAACTGGATTACCATACAGAGAATGTTACAATGAGGCTCCGAGGTCTGCCGGGTCAGCTTGGTAAATGATAGCACCTCTTGAAGCTGTAATGGATGAGAGTATCCTTGATAAGATTTGACACTTGTACTATATATGCTGTCACAGCAAACATTTTGCTTTTTTCTTGATGTTTTTAAGGCCATAAATACTGGTCTCTAATGTTAAGTATGTGAACCTCACATTAATCACACTGCCAGGGAGAGCAAAGCACTTTGCTCATAAACTGAAATGGAGCACAGTTAATCTATCAATGTTCTGTAATGAGGACTATTATAACAAAGTATTTAGGTTGATTTACTGATGGGCTACACATCTCTGGTAATGGTCACACGTCAGTAAAAGAGCAAAGGGGCCATCTGGATCACCAGGAGTCTGAGATTTATTGAATAATGTGAAGATCCCTCTTTATCTCTACTGTAAAGTTCTTAAGCTCATTCTTAATCAGTTCACTTTCTCCAGATCAGTCTGCTCACTGGGGCATCCCTGCCCAGTTTACATGTTGGGCCTGCCCCCTCAGTTTCAGTATTTTCAAATACTTCCTTCAGTTTCAGAGACAGGACAAGAGAAGACAAAGGTATGTTGCTGATTTTAGAACTACCTCAAAATAAAGAAAGGAATTAAAAAAAAAAAAAGGCTAAAATCAACCAGCCTAAACAATACTTTTATTTAGTCTTTATAATGTGTAATCTGTGTCTAGCATCCTCCCACAAACATTTGATCCCTGTCAGGAGCTGATGTTAAATAGATACAGAACACATCTGCCACCCCTACCTTGAAAATTTTAAATATGGATATTATCAGGTAGTTAATCAGAGTAACAATGATGGGCTCACGAGGCAGGAATAATCTCACTTTCCCTTAGACATCTGCATTAGAAATACCTGCACCTAATTAGCACTTACCCATCTTTGGCTTGATATATGGTTTTTGAAGAGCTCTGTAGCATTTTTTTAAAATGCTCACATGACAGCAGGTGAACCATGCTCATTGAGGTATTACTTTTCCTTCTCATGAAAGATTTCTGCCATGGGGTCACTATCTCTGTCCAAGAAGCACCAGAGAGTCCACTGGCAAGTCTAGGAGCTGGGCTTGGGGGCACTGTCTTGGGGCAACACCCCCAGATGTACAATGTGGGAAGGCAGTAAAAAGTGAAGAACCAGGTCTTCTAAACCCCAAGCCAGTTTAATTTAAGGTGCTCTGCAATGGGGTCAATAGGAATGAAAGCCCCACCTCTCAGCTCTGCTTTATCTAGGAGAAACTTCAAAATATTAATATAAACATAGTTTCTTTAGGATGCTTCTTCTGGTGGGTGTTGAAATGAAAATGTTTACACACAAACTCCTCACCTTTTCCATGTGGGACCACCTGTGCATCATGCACACGAGTGTAAACATGGACAGTCTCTTTCTAGTTTGGAAATAGTGCTTGGAGGCATTTTGCTTGCTGCAGGTGAATTCAGTCTTGATGGGAAATCAGTAGGTCTGATTTTCAGAAACCAGCTGATAAAAATTTGAGTTCATTGAGGGCATCAGGTGAGTAGAGCAGACTTTAAAAAAAAATGCAAAAAAAATTCCTTCCTCCATTTGCACAGGCAGCATTGGAAAGAAAATGACCTCTCAGGAAAAGAAGGAAATTAGTTCTCCAAATACCAGATTCAGCTGTGGAGTGTCAGGCTTGTCTTGCCACTGGATGCAAAATAATCATCCCAGCTGCACGCTCACCAAGACAGGCCAAATTTGGTTGAAGAAATGGGACAGGAGAGGCATTTCTTCTAAAAGGTCATCAGTAATACAAACATACTTCTTAAAAGACCTTCTCAGTCCCCGTCTGGCTCCAGTTCCACAGGAGAGATGATCGTGTACACCCTTGCCTGTTCTGTCAGCACAGCTCTGGTCTGTGCTGAACACGTTGTACCACCACTCACTTGTAATGAAAAGCTGTTGCCTGCTCCAAACTGGCCAGAGGATGAGAAGAGAGGCCAGATCAGAAAATAGAAGTGGCCACAGAGTGTCTGGGACAAGAAGTCCCACTGCATGAGGGCAACCAAAAATACACTTTTCTCTCACTTGTGATATATTCACAGATATCAGCCATGGATGAAGACCCAAGAGGAGAATGTGCCAACAGGAACCCAGACTGCAGCCCCTGGGGAGGGCCAAAAGAGTTGGCAGGCATTTCTTGCTGTACCTTAGACATAAAGACTATTGTGAAGCTGTATTTCTTTAGCAGACTAAGAGATTGCTAGATTGAACAAAGGGATAACACAGGCAAAGGTGTTAGAAGATAAAGCCAAAAGAAACATTTAACCAAAAATGAATGTGCCATTAACATTCAATAAAGTGCTTTGCCTTGCTTTCTTCCAGATGTAGAAAAGATGTTTTCCCCTACTTTTTTGTCTTCATTTTACTTTCTCCCATTTTCCTTCTCTCTCTATTTTTTTTCTTCTCCTAGTTTCTGCATCTCTTGGATTTGAATATGCCAAGAGTTCTGGATCTGAACCTGAATTCAGATCCATATTTCACCACTTCTGTTTTTCTAGCAGGGGACTCTGAATGACAATGTGCTCAGAATGTGGGAGAGCACAGGCCAGATTTCAACCTGTGTGCTGGGGTTAAATGTCAGATCTCATTCTTGTATTTCTTGTCTGACAAGGGCTAAATAATGCTAAAAGTCACTTAATTTGAATTTTTGGAGGGATAGGAAAGGTAGATTGGGAAGGAACAGTCCAAGCATAAATCCCCCAGCTCCTTCGCAGTGCATCCAGACCCCGGGAAGTTCATCATCCGCTCCAAGCCTCATCTATGAAAGCAGCCCTAGGACTTCTATATATTTTAAACATGTTTCTGTTTCTTGGCTAGTGATCATGACAGGAGATTTTTTAACCTGTTTTGAACAGATGACCAAAATTCTGACTGTCCCAGAGCACTGGGAAACTGTAAAGCAAACAGCATTTCTCTTGCTACGGAACACCTGTGAAACCTTCGCTTATCTCAAAGATGCCAAGGAAGTTAAAAGTAATTTGTAAAAATGCCTTGGCCTGATTTATATGTTGCCAATGCTGCTATTTAAGCAAGGGACACAATCACTCAAGGGCTTCTCCTTGGATAGCAGAAAGAATGAGGCACCACCAAAAGATGTGAGGCAGACCAGCTCAATCTGGGCAACCTCTGCACACTACAGCAGCAGCCTAACTGAGTAAGTTCAGCTTATTCCAATGAAATATTTGGTTTGGAAAGAAATTAATCTGGGTTTGTCAAAGTGCTGTATTCAGTTTTTGGTAATGTCATTGCCAATGCAAAAATTGTCATCAACATCTTGCTTAAATATGTCATCAAAATCTTCACTTTACGTTGACTTAGACTGGAAACTAAAACTATGATATGCCAGTGTTTATGATTATTAATATTTCATAGTGCCTTACCAGTATAGATAATTTGCAAGTAGGGATTGATGGAAATTTGGACAATGCTAGAAATATTTTACCTTGTGCAATGTTGGAGTAGGAAGACCCTTGAATGGAAGGCAAGGCATGTCACACTTTTGGCAGACAAATCATCCTGGAGATAGATACAGTGATATTTAAAATAGCCTTGCTTGAATTAGGTTTGTTCAACAAGGTGGGAGGGTTGGGGATAGCTCAGAGGATATATGGCTATGTATGGGCTACCATATATTCTGCTCTTTAGAGATTTATTTCTCCTCTGGAATCACAGCATGTTTGCTCTCCAAAAATCTAGCTCTACCCTCAGCTGCTCTAAATCAAGCAATTACCCTGAGGCTTGGTTTGCTTATGTACTCAGACAGTGAAAAGGGCACTGGTACAGACAATAATATTGGGCCCCACTTCCCATGGAGATCTCAGCCATGTTTTCCTGCATGTCTGTCCACTGAAGAGGCTGCCCAGCAACCCTGGTTTGTATAAACAGGCTGGTGAAACCCCAAGAGCAGAGAAATATATTTTGGGTCAAAATTTGGAGTCGAAATAGAGCAGAGCCATCAGAAAGAGTGTAAATCAGAGACTAAATCCCCACTTAACCTTGACAATGAGGTCTAATGAATAAGTGCCCAGCCCTTGACTTGCAATGCAGTGCTCCCCTGTTGAGCTCCACCAGGACGCCCAGATTCTCACCCTCTCAACTGCAGAGAGACTTTTTTGAAGGGCAATGAAAACTATGTTTTCTACACCTTAAAATAATTAAATGAGTTGCAGAGTAAAAATAGGAGACGGGGCCCAAGCACCTCTGTTCTGTGACACCTCCTGGAGCAGCCTCGCCGATCTCCAGCCCAGGCACTGCACAAGCCGTCAAGTGGAAGGTGTGGGAGAGCAGTGACACTGGTTATCACTGGGAGGGCAGGGCGAGGAGCCAGGCTGGGGCTGAGTGCCTTGGCGAGTGCCGGGGAGCAGACACAGCAGTGAGGGCTGGGTGTCAGCCGGCAGACGACCCTGCTTGCCAAGGCACGGAGCGGACGGGATGTCAGCGCCAGCTCTGTTGTTATTGTCCTGTCGTAAGGAGTGAGTGCACTGGATTCTACATGCCTGTGTGTTTGATCAGGAGAGCACCACTGACAGACAATAAATAAACAGAGATAAAAACAAGATTAAGCAGGTCCTTCTCCTTATCGCTGCCTCTTTATCCCTATTGATCTCTGCCCGGTCCCTTTTCATCCAGCCTGGAATTCCTCACATGCTTGAACCACGAGCTGTCACGTCTAATTAAAAATGTGATACGAGGTTTTGCATGCAGCAGCGAGTGTTTTCCAATGATGGGCAGCTGTGTGTTCAGCACTCTGCCTTTCTCTATGAAAACTCATTTTTTCGTTGTGGAATCCAGCTGGGTTTGTAGCCAAGGGATGGCAGATGTGAACAGGAAAAAGCAGGTTGGAAAAAAACCAACCTGCTTTTTGGTTCAATCTTCAGGACGTGTCCAGTCTCAAGGGTGAAAATGGTGGTCACCTTATCTAAGCCTCTTACCCTGGGAGAGAAAAGTTGGCTTTCTACTTCTGTCTATTTAGTGGGGACATTTCGTAGGTGGGCCACAGAGACACATAAACCCTTCTCCCACCCTTGCTTGATAGCCAGCTCTTTCATCCATTTGGATGTTTTCAAAGGAAAAGTGATCACTGGCTGATCACTTCATCTCAACCTCATCTCCACTTCTGCGTGTTGCCAATTTTCCTCATCTCACTGTGTTAACTGCTGCCTCCATGCTCATGAGATCACTCTGAACTCACTGAATGAATATTGGTTTTGCTTAAAACAATCAAAATATGATAGGTAAATATAACGGGGGCAGTGTGTCCTTCTTCATAGAGATGTTTTTGTACACTGAGCAGTTGTGGGCCCATAAATACCACAGATGTTTAAGGTCTGCATAGATATCTAACAACATCCAGGGCATAGCTTTGAGGTGAAAATGAAGTCCCTCATTTTGTGCACCTAACAGTGCTAAGACAAACAGGGCTAAATTAGGAGGTTACCAGTGTAAGGGTAAACAACACAGAAAAGGAAACACAAATAGCACTGTATTTTCTGCCTAACTTTTTAATCTCTACATTCTACCATACTCTGTTTAATTTTGTTAAAACATTCAATAAAAAAAATCTCTTGAACATGGCTTTTCCTCATGTTTTCATGATCTCTGGAACCTATTAGAACTCTGGTTTTGGCTTTGGTTTTCAGAAGTGGCTGGTGGCTTTAGGTGAGGCAAGATTTCTAAAGGTGGGGGCCAATGTTATTAGGGAGATTGGTGGAGCTAGGGAGTAAAACCAGGCATGATTATGCAGACAGTCTGATTCCCCCAGCTCTGATCCCCTCTAAGTGTAGCACTAAGCACCTTCATTTTCCAGGGCTAAAACACATTAGCAATTTGGAGACTTTGCTGAGCTGTTCCCCCTTCTGAAATCAGACCTGACTGTGTCTCAGGCTGGGCATCCAAAACTATAGATATTTTGGAAAAGATAGATCGTGTCACTCCTTTGCTTTTGCAACTTTTTTGCCTGTCCCTAGCAATAAGACACTTTACCTCAGATTTACTATGTGATCCAACAGGCAATCAGTGTGAGCAGGATTTTTATTCATTCTTTCCTATGCCATCATTCAAGACCCCACATTTTATTGCTCACCACTAAAACAATATCATTAGACATGAAATATACGTTGCCAGGCCCTCCCCCATCTCCCTTCTCTCTCTCCTTTTTCTTCTGAGGAGAAAGAAAAGAAAACTTCTTTTCAGGATACATTGTAGGGAGTGCTCATGAGCTGGCAATTTATTTTCTCCTAGGTTTGACACTGCCAGGTCCTTAGTGCTTTTATTGACTCTGGCTAAACACAGTGACAATTATTTTTGTTGGTTTCAGATCGCCTTCTCCAGCAGAGTGTGAAGTCAGCAGGTTTTTTTTGCATGCTGAGCATGCCCTTTCAGACAACCTAAGAGGAGCAGAGGGAAAGATGATGGCTTTTTTTCATTTTTATCCACTTGCACTTTGGCATTCCCTGAACGGACCTTTTGTTTTGAGGCAGGGAGAACAAGGGAGAGGCTCACAGAGGAGAAGTGGGTTGATGGTCATGGACAGAAACAGAGCTGGGACATCCTTATCTGAAGGTTCCTACTTGCAGCAACCTGTTTTCCTGCACATCCCTTCTGGAAGCCCCACACATTTCCCTCTGTGTGTGCACACAACACACCCAGAGAGGGCAGGGGTCCTCCCACCCCTGCATGGTCATGCACGACCACCCAGCCAGAAATCTCCACCTTGTTTTCCTCTTGTCCTATGCCCTCAAGAGCACAGTGCCTTCCAGATCACCCTAAACCCTCTGCTGGGCTGTGAGGGGCCAGGATGATGGGGAAAAGGGGTTGTTTCTCAGAAAAAAACTTTTAAACAGCCCTTGGCAAAGGTCCCCTGGAGCATTCGTGGCTTGTGGGATGTGCATTAGTGCAAGCATTTGTTTAAAGTATTTCATGCTATCCCCTCCATCTCCACTTATCTGTTCCTGGCAAGGCCCAGGAAAGGCAAATGGGCCCAAAATAATGGCAGTGTAGACTCAGCCTGTGGGGTGCCTCACAAGCTGCATATCAGTTACAGCAATTTTGAACATGATTTGTAAAGGTTTACAGACCAGCAAAGCTGCTTGGGAAGGAAACAAAACTGTAAGCCAATCTTTCAGTCTACCACTAGGACGAATAGGACAAGTTCCTTCCCTGTTTTACGACAGTGAAATTTAGATTTCAAACACTATAGATGAGTTTTTCTCTCCCTATCCGCTCTACAAAGAGGCTTTGACTATTTTCTGTTCTTTTAAGTGATACAAAAGGACAATCAGTTTCTGACCTGGAAACATAGTGGATTAAGATAGGTCTTCTCTGGTAGAGAAGCTGGAGAATCATCCAAAAAAGATTTTTCATTTAAATTATTTCTTCAAACTTTTTTGCCATGTTAAATAAAATGTCTCTATAAAATTGTGAAAAATGTTAAAAATTAAAATTGCTGAAACTTACCTCCCATGTAAGCCATCATATAGAACATTGCTGCTTACTTGGAAAGAAAACCTTCCTGTCAATTAAAAAAGCATTTGTTAATGTCCCCCTTCTACAGTTCTGATAGCGAGTAAAGTCTGAAGTTTCCATTGACTTCCAAGGATGCCCTCCCATAACTATCACCTTGTCCCAAACTGTGAGAAAATGAAGATGTAAATAATCTTTTCCAGATGGTGTGACCTGCCAAGGCAATAGAATTAATCAATAGACATCAATACCTCCCTTCAGACAGAATCTGTCAAAGGCAGAAAGATTTTATTTGCACTTTACACAGGAAGTTGGAGAATCCCCTAAGCTAAAGAACAGCTAAAGGACAGTTTTAAAAAATCCTGGGTGTGGTGGAGAGGTTGGCCTGAGATGTCCCTGTTTTCCAGAAATCCCACTTGTGTTTGCCTGTGTGCTACCATTAGGCATTGCTCCTGGTGTGTCAGGACAGATGCTTCAGGTCATGCAGGACAGAGATGTGAGCAAAATTCCCATTCTCCCATACAGAGGACTTGATGGTTTTGGACTGAAGTCACCTCGCTGGTTTTGAAAGCAGGATGGATCATGTCTCCAGATGGTTGGTTATTTCAGCAACAAAAAAGGGAAATTTCTATTTGCCTACAAGAACAAACATGTAAACATACATTTCTGGTTTTATTGCCTTTCTGCCTCTGCACAAAGCCACAGGAAAGATTGTGCTGACTGTGCAGAAGACAGCCCTCCTCATGCCTTCTGTGCCTTTGTGTCCCACCACCCTGAGAGGCTTTTCTCCTTGGATTTGCATCACACATCATTGGATTGGTGCAACTGAGGGCTTGGCCCAAGGACAGACTCTGGAGCCCATCATCTCGACCTGCCCTTACACTGCTGCCCTTCCCTCTCCACAGCAGTTCCCAGGAGATGTCTGTGGTTCTGATCCAGCTGCAACCTCCTGCAGGAGCCTGCCAAGGGGCTCTCCCAAATTGCTCCTCATTAGCTGTTGTAGGGCTCCTGACAGCAGCTTTTCAGGTGGGATTGAGAACTGTTTCTAGGTGGTGTTTCCCCACAGGGCATGTGTTATTACAAATAATAGGAGTCCAGAGTGTTTGAGAGCTATGGATGAAGGAGGGGAAGGAATATCCCTTTTAAACCAAGAGTGCTCTACAGCAACAAGCCAGTGTCTACCTAGCAGCCTCTCCAAGCTGTCTCTCCATGCTTTTTGCTTTGGCAGGCCCTCCCTTCCACCATGGAAGTACCACTGGCCCCAGCCACCATGTGCCCCCAGCAGGCAGGGACAGCCAGCCAGGCACCTCAGAGAGTCCCAATAGCAGCCACCAGCAGAGTGAGACAACGCTGCCAGAATTTCCAAAGCTTCTTGAACTGAGCATTAAGTCAATTTGAGAGGGATTACTCTGCCAAACACAGTAATTAATTAGAGAGACATGCTTCAGCACCGAGCTTTTCATTATCTAAAGCGCTCGACATGCCTTTGTGGGGGCTGTGCTAGCACTGTCGAGGCCCATCAAGCTCCAGCCCTTCCCACTGTGTGTGTTTTGCCAATTCAGGTACCATTTCCCCCTCACTGGTCTCTTTTCCCTTGCAGTGCCTATCTTCAGCATGCTTGCTTGCATAGAATTCTAAAATGGTTTGTGTTGGAAGGACCTTGAAGATCATTTAATTCCAACAACCCCAGCAAGGGCTGGGAAAGATCTTGATCTTTCAAAGAGTGTGGCTGAGGCTACAGCGAATATTTTCCTGATCCACTCTGAACCAAAGCAAGTCTGGCTGTGAGAGAGGTGGGAGTCATGCTGCTATACTTTGAAGTGAAGGATGTTCTGAGGAAGGTGAAGGCACTGCAGCCCAGCTGTTCTGGCATTGGAGGATGCATCTCCTCTTTCCATGCTTTCTAGCAGAAATGACAGCCTCATATTCAGAGTCCAGGCATGTCCCTACTTCTGATCTGAAGTTTCAGTGCAGCTCTTAGTGAGTCACTTGAGTTCCCTGAACCCTGGTCTGTGACGTTGTGATGCAATTTTCAACCTCTCTCCTAGCCAAAAATGTACAGTTTTGAATAGTTAAATTTGACTAGTTCAGTCCTGCTTTCAGCTTCTATTAAGACACTTGGCATGCTGGTCTTCTGCAGCACCAAGGAAAGGTCAGTCTCCTTCTGTGTCTTTTTAACTCAATGACTAGTCTTCTTTTTATTAGTGTGACCAAGACAAGGTGCAGTGTCCTCGCTGCTGTGTGAGCACATAATGAAAAGCAGGTCCTGATGGAATCAGTGGACAGAGTTTTTAACAACAGAAGTGTTGCTGTCATGGTCTAACAAATAGAGCATGAGGCAAACAGGAAGTTCTTTGCCAAAATTCAGGAAGGAAATTGTCAACACGAGCAGTAAAGAGAACTTAGCTCTTTCATGACATCTCAAAGTGAGAGGCATCATCTGGGATATTTCTGCCTAACTTGAGGCAAGCAAAGGCGACAATATTTTGGAATCAAATGCTGTGTAGATCAGCATTTTCAATTCAATCATTTGAATTTTTGAAAAACAAGTATGGATTGGCAAGTAACTAGAGAAATACCAAGAGTGTTTATTTTACCTAAACTCCTAGACATTTTAGTATTAATGGTTGGTATGAGCATTTCCAGCAACTGATCTTTGGGAATTACAATTCTCAGAACAATCTCATTCATTATTTCAGCCCGCTTCACTTGAAGCTCCAATTTCTAAATGAAAATTGAAGGAGGGAAAACACACATTAAAAGAAAAAGTAAATAGAAGGATTCCAACAACTGATTTTCATTTGAGCATCTCATATTGATTTTATCCTTTATAATTATGCAATATAGAGTGCATCTTTTCGTAATTCATAGAGTCATAGAATAATTACAGCTGGAAAAGGTCTTTATGATCATTGACTCCAAACATTAACCCAGCCCTGCCAAGTTCACTACTAGACCATGTCCCCAAGTGCAACATCTACACCTTTTAAATACCTCCAGGTTTGGTAACTCCACCTCTGCCCTTGAAAGCCTGTCCCAATGTTTGACAGCCCATTCCATGAAGAAATTTTTCTTAAAATCCAATCTAAACCTCCCCTGGCACAAACTCCTCTTGCTCTGTCACTTGTACTTGCAAGAAGAGGCAGACTCCCACCTGACTACAACCTCCTCTCAGGGAGTTGTAGAGAGTGAGAAGGTCTCTCCTGAGCCTCTTTTCCTCCAGGTTAAATGCTCCCACCTCCCTCAGCTTCTCCTCATCAGACTTGTGCTCCAGACCTTCCATCAGCTCCACTGTCCTTCTCTGGATGCACTCCAGCCTCTCAGTGTCTTTCTGGGAGTGAGGGACTGAACACAGGGATCAAGGTGAGGCCTCACCAGCACTGACTACAGAGGGTTGATCAGTGCCTGGGTCCTGCTGGCCACACTATTGCTGATCCAGGCCAGGTGCCATTGGCCTTCTTGGCCACCTGGGCACACCTGGCTCATGTTCAGCCACTCTCAGCCAGCACCCCCAGGTCCTTTTCCCCCAGGCCCTTTCCAGCCACTCTGCCCCAGCCTGGAGCACCGCAGGGGTTGTTGTGACCCAGGGGCAGGACCTGGCACTTGGCCTTGGTGAACCTCAGAGCCTTGGGCCCACTGATCCAACCTGTCCAGATTCCTCTGGTGTCATCTGTGAACTGAGTATGCACTCAATGCCCTTGTCCAGATCATCAATAAAGATATTAAACAGGACTGGCTCCAACACTGAGCCCTGGGGGACGTCACTGGTGATGGCCCCAGCTGAATGTAACTCCATTCCCCACCACTCTCTGGGCTCAACCATCCAGCCAGTTTTCTGCCCAGTGAGCAGTGCACCTGTCCAAGCCATGAGCAGCCAGTTGTCCCCAGGAGAATAATGTGGGGAACAATGTCAAAGGCTTTACTAAATCTGCCCAGAGAGCAGGAGCAGTCTTTGTTTTTTGCTCTCTCGCTGAGTGGAGGAGTTCCTTCCCCAGATGTGCTCACTGCTGCTGGCCAGTGCTGGCCCTCCCTGCAGCCCAGCTCCCTGGTGACAGCATGTCCCCACCAGAGCTGTGCCTGGGCAGCTGCCTCATTGTGGTGGTGGGTGCAGTGCTTGCTGCCCGGTGGGTTCCGTGGCTCCCTGTGGAGCTGGCAGGGCTCCAGTACATTTCCTGCACACCCTCCTGCATGAACTGCCCCACAGTCTACCCATTAAATGGGTAATGACTGGTCTGGTAGCCAGCAGAGAAGTGCCTTCAGAGAAAGGATAGTATTTGAAAGCAGAGGTTACACACAGAGCCCTCTCAAACAGATCTTTGTGCCAGAGGCTTTGTTTTGATACTAGAAACATTTCCACTACAGCAGCCTCTGATGGCAGTCATGTGTGGGATTAGGAACTGACTCCATTCAAATAACAGACAGCTGTTTGGAGTGAAAACTCGTCTCTGTCAATTTGCACTCAAAGAAGGCAGAGGCAAAGAAAAAAAAAAAAGACCCTGGGCCTGGGAATCATTGTAGCTTAATCCCTCCTTTGGCAGGAGATAAAACTAGGGCTTTCCAATGCTCTATAATTTCTTGCATTGACCTGGAAAGAGATTTCTCTATTCACTGGGCTGTAAACCTCCTTTTTTATATTTACTACATGATGTACAAGAACTGAATCTCCAGCAGAGAAAACATGCCATGTTGGGCTAGGAGCCTGGGAAGGAACTTAGTCTCAGGTTAAATAACTTAGTACAGCAGGGACGCACAGTAGCTGCTGAAACCACTTATGGATTGTTCTTTTAACTTTCAGCGGAAGGTTTTCTCATTTTGTGAAGAATTGGCTGAGATTTCCAGAAGTGACTAATGATTTATCGTGGTCTGTTTTTTCTATGCCAAATTTCAAACCCTGGAGGAGGGTCTGATTTTTGAGATCGGGTGCACAGCTCTTGCAAAAAGTCAAATAGCTTTTGTGCATCTCAAGACCCTGGTATGCCTAGTCATTAATGCTCTCTGATTTAGAAAAAATAAATGTGGTAGAAAAGCAGAGCAAAACCTTTGACCACGCTCTGCCAAGCACAACTGCAGACACAGCAAAGGGTTGAGGTGCACTGCTCCCATACAGCACACATGTATTTTTGGTTAACCTGGTGCTCCCTGTTAGCACCATAAACAGGTTCTTGCAAAAGTTTTTTCTGTTGTTTTTAACAGGAAAAAGTGGCTGTGCCAAGGGACATTTTCAAGTACAACAGACCAAGTTGCAAAGCTGTTACCAGGATTCAGACCTGTGTGCACCTGGAGTTGTTCCTTTCCCCTAGTTCTCCTCCTGTGTTTCAAAAACTGAGAGAATAGTATTTAATCCATTAGAAAATGGATTTCATTAGGAAATGAATCATGTCCTCTGGGACTATTTGAAAAAGCTTTGAGGGAGGCCTTTCTTCTCAGAGATTAAAATGTCACCTTAACTGAAAACTTTTTCTCGACCATATGAAAAAGCAAAGAAAAGTTCTGACAGTGTCAAAATATGCTATTTTGACATATTGAAAATTTTCTTTGGCTTTTCTTTTGAATGCAACTTTGGATTTAAATTTTCTTTTCCTGTGCCACACACTTTGTTATTAAACTGATTGTGGCATCCCCACCACATGGCTGGTGGAGCAGTGCTGGAGCGGGTGGGTGTTTCCCTCCAACCCCATCACCCACAGCCAGATTCTGTAGAAGCACTCAATATCTAAAAGAAAAACAAAAGCCATTTCCTTGAAACAAACCAACTTGGAATTGCCAAAGAAAAAAATATTTATTTAATTAATTCCCTGTTTCTCTATCTATTTTAATGGGTTGGGCAAGCTTCCTTTATGGAACATTTAAGAGAAGGCTGGGCTTCACACCCATGGGAAATTAGGCCAATTTATGAAATGCTGAACCTTTCTATGAAACAGCACTTCTCCCCCGAGGGGCTGCAGAATTCCACACAGAGAGTGCAGCAGAAGCCAGGCCACAGCCAGGAGAAACATCCTCTGTCAACATGATGCAAAGAGAAAGAGTGGGAAGGAAGGGGATAGAGAAGCGATTTTGCATAACGCTCTTCCTTCATTGTTTGGATTGGAAGCCTCTCTCCCTGTGTCCCAGCAGACAGCCTTTGGATCACTTGGAAATTGTGCCCAGTCCATTCTTGTACAGAGCTGAAGCCAGGGCTGTTTGCAATGGCTGGTGCCAGGGAGCTCAGCAACCTACAGGAAAGAAGGTCTTGTTCTTAAAAAAAAAAAAAAAAGCCAAAATCGCCCCCCTTAAGCTTGGAAGTGAGGAGACATGGATCCTTTTCCAAGCTCTGTGCTCGTTCTGGGTGGCCTTGGACATGTCACATTGCTGACTGTTCAGCTCTGCCTGAAAAAGCAGGATGAAGGGTGGCAGGGGGGTATCACTCCCTGCCCACCATGCTAGGAGGAGTGCTGCACACCAGGAGCTGCTGGCACAACCCCTGATGGATGAAATGGGCTTTGTAGCTTTGCTTCAGCTGCCTGCCACTGCATCAGCACCAGTATCTTTGCACTGCCCTTGGATGGAGGTCTTGAGAGGATGGAATAACCTGCCAGGAAGCAGCTCCAGCTTCCAGCTGGGAAGTTGCCACTCAGGCAAGCTATTTCCTCTGGGTAGGTTTGGGAGCAGCTGTGTGCACCAAAGGCAGGAGCTTGGTGTGGCACAATGGCACAAGGATTGAGGATTTCTGTTTTCACATCTGAATTTTCCAGTACCTGCTGCAACAGATTGCAAAGCTGTATTATCAGGACTGCTCACACTGGCAAAATTACTGGTGATCTGATTGCAGCAAAAGCCCAAGGCAAACTGATCTTGGTAGTAGCTGCTGGATGGAAACTGGTATCACAAAAATGGCAGTTGGAAGCCTCAGTTAAGGAATCTGGACCTTAACTGTAATGCTGATATTTTCTTTATTGATGTTAACCCTCTAACAACTGCAACAAGAAATCATCCAGCCCCTCTCTAAGTGTCAGTCTATGCAACTGCCCTTTCATGAAGTTCAGAAAACAGTGATCCATTAAGATGAATCATCTCAGAGATAGATTAACAATGACCAATTTAAATCCTGCTAATCTGGATTTATGTCCAAAATGTGGAATGTCCCTTTGGAGTGCACAACCCAGAAAGAAAATATGAAAACCTCCCCTTCCTTCCTTTTAGCAAAAGATGAGAAGTTTTCTCTCAGTCATCCCTCTCCTATTAGAATCTTTCCCACTTTTACAGGCTTTGGCCAGCTCAGTCTTCCAGCCACTTTGCCAATGCTCACACTTACCAAAGCAGGATCCACCTGTGAGATGAGGCTTGTCAGTACTGGTATTTTCTTCTTTTTCGTTCTGAGCACTTCAAAACTTAGATGGGGAATTTTTGGTTTCTTTCCACCTGTACAAGCAAGTCTAAGAAAATATGTGACCTCTCACTACTCCCCTGTCCTCATTGCCATCCATGTCCATCTCCATTGCCCCCCCTGCAACATGGGAGATATCTGTGTCTCCATTCCTCTGTGAACTCACTACATTTCAGGGATTATTGGAAAGATGTCAATGCTTCCACTGTCTGAAGAGTGTTAGACCTGTTACAGAGATAACACAAAAGACTCACAAGAGCAGCTGAATTCCCTT
This sequence comes from Leptocoma aspasia, assembly GCA_013399835.1. Lineage (NCBI taxonomy): Eukaryota > Metazoa > Chordata > Aves > Passeriformes > Nectariniidae > Leptocoma > Leptocoma aspasia. Next base: position 217,883 of record VXAX01002711.1, read on the forward strand.
TTTTTTTTTTAAACACTGAAGTTCCCTAGTTTTTGATAAAGTCATTACAGTGCCAAAAGGGGAAACGTGTTGTTTCCATGGCTGCAAGCAAACATTAGAGATAGCTACATCCAGTGGTGGGATGCTTCAAAGAATATGATAACACACTCGTGTTCTTTACTTGGATGAAGTATGTTGTGGATATATTTTCTTTGGAAAATATCTCTTACTAAAAAATGAATATTTATTTTAACAACAAGACTTGTAACACGAAGTTTTAATCTGAAATTAACACAATAAAATAATTCATTTTCAATTAAACAAATATTTTTGGGTATTGTATTGGAAAAAATTAGTATTTTAAATTAAAGAATTATTTTCTATTTGTGTACTATTCCCCTCCCTTTCATTACAACTGAAGGAAACACTAAAATTTAGCGATTTTTTTCCTTCCCAAATCTTTCTTCTTTTAGTCTGGGATTTTTGAAATTATCTTTTCATTGGAAAGTTATAAACAAAACTGTGAGATTTCCGCTGGGCAAATTCTGTAATATCAAGGAATCTATGAGTATTGACAACATGTTCACTTCCTATTTTGCCTTTTTATAACTTCTGCCAATGTAAAGGAAATTTTAAGACAAACTATGAGTGTTAGTGTATCCACTGCTGCAGATATGATGGGCAGAGGTGATGCCAGGTGATCTGACTCAGGGGTTTCTCTCTTCTGCACTTCTGCCAGGTCCTTCACATTATTTCATTTGCCAAATGCTTGCACTGGACAATCTGTATTTTCAAGAAACTATCCCATCAACATTTAATTTTGAGAAGAAGCCTAGTCCAGCCAGAGGAGAAGTCAGGCCCACCCTCAGTATACATTGGCTGTATAGATTGAATTGAGAAGACTCTGTCTTCAAAGAATTATTTATTTACAGATAACTTTTCTAATCCATGTAGTTGAGATCAAATCCTCTGTGCAGAATCTTTGAAACCACAAGTCACAACAGAACTTAACCCTCCTGTTAGATTTTGGAACATCATCTTTGGAACATCATTTGGAGTAACATGAAGGGGCAATATTTTTGCAATTTTTTCATTCCCTATGAGACTTGCAGCCACAGTTTTCAGTACTGTAATGGGAGATATGAAGATGTGTACACAGCCTTGAGTTACATGGAATCATGAATTCCCCTGGAGAAGGAAGAGATGGCTCATATGGCTGCGAGTTCCCCAAATTAGGCTGCTCTTGGTGTTAACCCCCTATTGCTCCTGCACACAGTGCTTCCACGTCTGGAAGTGAAAGCCCAGAACAACAGTTTTGCATGGAATGAAGCTGTCAGCATGTGCACAGCTCCATCAGCGTGGCCTTGTGAGCTATCATAATCCATGGAGAATGGTGTCAGTAAGTGAAAAGCTGCTGCTATCTTGGCCTGCAGACCTTTACCATGTGTCTGCTGCTTCTGAGACTGTGCTCAAGCTCAGCCTTGAAGCGGTGTACTGGCATTGTTATGGCTATGGTTGAACTCTGTGGTCTTAAGGGTTTTATCCAACCTTAATGATTCTATGATTCTAGAGCTCAGTGGTTGCAGCCATTTGTCACCATGTTGCCTTTTGACTCTGGATTCAACAATTAGGCAGTCTCTCCCTTCAGCTCATGCATCAGGTCATCCCTGAATTACCTCAATTAACTCTGGCATGCTCCTCTCCCCCTGCACTCAGGTCACACAAAGAGGGCTTGGCCATGTAAGCTGCTACAGTCACTTTGACATCACACAGAACACTGGAAATGTTCTCTCTGCTTCCTTCAGCCCTTAACACAGGTTAGACTGAACATGTGCAAACACCAGATCTTCTTCTAGCATAAAAAAGTGCTGCTCCTCTCTGGGGTTATCAACTGGAATAGGACTACTCTAAGGTGTTCATGCTTTGTGCTTTATACACTCCTATCATTCGAGTGGGGACTTTCCAGCAGCCTTTCATAAGAGTTTTGCTTTTGCACTGCTGTTGGTTTCTGCAGGATTACACAAGATAACTGGTGCAGCACTGGGGATGGTGTTTGTTGAACTGAATGCTGTTATCTCCGTGCTTCAGTTTCCATATGCCCAAATCTAAGGGTAGTGATGCTTTCCAGCTCTGTGAATGCCTTTGAACTCTGCTGCCAGGAAGAGCTGATAATGTGGATAGCACGGTTACAATGAGGCTTGTTGCTCAAACACATCCCTGGGGTAAGACAAATAAAACCAGATAAATCCTCTATAAATACACTTCTTACATTGGAGAAAAGCCATGTTCTGGCACCCCCGAGCAGACCAGCTGATTGCCAAGCAGCTGGAACCTGCATCCTCTCTGAGGGAGAGGCAGCTGTGAAGAAGGGCAGAGGAAGTTGCTAGGTGATGGGCTGGTGGGGCACCAACATCAGTGGTGTTGCCTCTCGGGCAGGGTATGCTGATATCCACAGGCAGGTTAAGACCTACCATTAAGAAGGTCTGATGATGCTTGGGAATGCCTTGTTCATGCTCAGTGTCAGACACAAAAAGTAAACCCAAATTTGTCTCCAGCTCCCCATGACCACAGGATGCTTCATGAAGTTAAGCAAAGTGGATGTTAGGAATGAGCAGGAGACAAAGTCCTCCAGAACATCTCCTGAAGCCCATCACCAGGACACCTCCCTGGCTTGTAGTCCCTTGTTCACTGAGATACTGTGTCCTGCCAGGAGACATGCTGAAAGATAAACAGGTAGAAAAGGATAGACTCAAACCCAAAGTTTCAAATACCTAAAACTTTGTGAAATGAACCCCTGAGCAATGGATGGAAGACCCTGGTGACTTAGTTATTTCTCTCTGACACTCATCTAAAGACTTACTCTGAAAGCAGTAGGTGACTGATACAGTGAACTAGAGTATATATTTATTTTTCTTTCATCACCTTTCTTTCCCCTTTAACAAGCATATTTAGAATCAGGGGGAAGAGACAAACAGAAATAAACTAAAACCAAAGTAAAATTTTTTTTAGTCCTATCAATAACCTGATACAACCGTAAATTTGAGAAACCAAGAAAAATCTTAACTTCATTTGCCCACTTAGTTAATAATTACAGTTCCTAAATAATAAGTAATTCTGTAGCCTGAAGTTCTTGTTCTGAGTATATATTTATATCAGCAGTTAAGTATACTTTTCATGGGCAATTAAAACATTATTTGTTCCTAGCTATTCACAGACATCTCAGGAGGGAATGGGGAAAGATGCAATTGTAAAGCCACGAAGATAATAAGAGCCAAACTCCCTTTCCTCATCTTGTGATATTGATTTTCATAATATAAACAGAGGCACAGAATGCTGAATCTTGGTAATATACCTACTTTAAATGCCAGTTGTTAAGTAAATAGACCTCTGTGGGGATATGTTTGTTTGAAAAGTCCTTTGGGATTAGGGAATATTAGCCCGGCTTTCAGCCTGAGACCTATTTTGTGAGGCGTCTTTGTTACTTTGTCAGCTTTCTAAAGCCTTTTATGATAGGTCTTGGCCCTGCTGATATTTATTCAAGTAAACCTAAGAATAAGAGTTAAGATGCAGCTGTTCCAACATTGTGGACTGTTTTGGTCTCCCTGTGTTTCAGCTGCAGGACACCTCAGAGTGACTAACCAAGTATTCACACTCAGGCCTTCAGTTTAACTCTTAGCCATTTTCCACAGACAGTACCTGCTTCTAATTAATTCTGGCCCTGAATAATTTTTCCTCAGACACAAGAACTGGTTAGTTATTTACTTTCCACCAGTTTGCACATAAGGCCCGGGGTTTGAACAGGGCTGTTCCTGGCACTTTCTTGCAGCCCTGCATTCTGCCCTTCCTCCAAGGAGTACAAGGTTTATATTTTTGTATTTGCCAGCCTAAGAAAATAAAACTAATCTCTGTCAAACAGGGCATCCTCTAGCTCCTTGACTCAAGTTTGCCACATGGAAGAGCATTCCCAGGCTAGACTGATCTGCCCTTGCTTGCTAATACACCAGGATAGTGAAGCCACTTTCATTATCAGTAGTTAATAAAAGGCAGTTTTGGGGTTTTGCTGTGGTTCCCATTAAGTCTTGGGCTTTTCCAGGCAACCTGGATCAAAATGCATGTATTCACTGATTTCATCCTGCATCGTCTAATTCAGACCATAGGATAACTGATGTAAAAGTGGAAGGTGAGGGTGGGTGTGTGATAACTCAGAGTGGGTCATCATCAAGAAGAATCTTTTTATCAGGTTAAATATTTCATCAGGCCTTTGGCTGTTGCATATGGAAGAATTTGACCTTTATTTGTAATTTGAATGTGCTAATGGTGTCCAATGAGAAAAAAACCAAAATACATTATTAAAACCTTCAGTAAGCCCAACTGGATGACAGTAGCTCTTCTCCACCTAGTGCATCTACCCTTTTATATACCACACATTAGATAAATGCAAAAATCCAAAAATACAAAATTGATTTTCATAAGAAAGGTCATTATCTGGACTTTACTACTATGCTGTGTCACACGGGGACTGAAAATCACAGGATCACAGCTGACAGGGGAAACCAGAAAACAAGGACTCCTATAACAATCTATGTTGCTATCCCCTAAATTGTTCCTGTCCATCTTTCTCCAGGTTTTATAGACAAAGAGAAAAATGAATCTTAGAATTCCTGAGAGCCTAAACTCTCAGGAAGGGGAGTGGGCCACTGAGGCCACAACACCATTGCACTGTGATCACCCTGAAATCACGTGCATAAAGACAAAACTAGGGAGACATCATTGCAGAAACAACAAGCCAGCCATGGCTCTCAGTTTCTGGGACATGGTGTGGGTTTGACCCAATGTTCTCAGGCTGTAACAAGTAGTAGGCATTAAAGAACACTGCATCCATAATCAGAAAATATTCAGGATATGTGAAAAATAAAGATCTAAGCTTGAGCAAAAGGTACTTAATCTGGGACACATAGGTAGCTTCAGGTGGTAATTAATCCTATAAAAGGGATGTAAATTGTGGTAGATTAAATCAAAATCAGGTATCTAACTTTAGACATCTACGCCTACATGAGAGGGATCTTAGCTTACACATCCAAATAAAACCTCTGACTTTCCTACACCTCACCTCTGTGGCAGAAGGCTCGGGATATTTCTCCCTGTGTATGTCCTGGGGGTGTTTTCAGTACATGGGTACTTGGAAAGAGTTTTGAAGTCCCTGTGCAGAAGAAACTACCTTCCCCAAGTGTTATTGTGAGTATCCAGTACCCCCCACTGCATTTGGAGAGGGTGGTGTTCCATTTCAATGGCAAACCCAGAGCTGCAGCATTGTTTGTTTCCACAGGTGGGTTTGGAGGAGATGCCATCTTAATCACTGACTGTGAGAAATCATGGACCCCTATTCCAGGGGCAAGATCTTCCACAAACACAGGGCTTGCTCTGGAAAGGTATTTTTCTGAGCAGAACACAGAGGGATTGTAGGATCAGACAGAAACCCACTGTTAGTGAAGTCGAAAGAAAAATCTGAGTAGAATCCAGAACTGAACTCAGGTAAATAAAATAGTACATTTCTATGAAAAGATTCACAAATAAGCAAAGATTTTTAAAATAAACCCTTTCTGTAAGCTGCAGCATACAGTATTCTCTTCCAGGAATGACAGTATATGATATAAGCATTACAGCTTTCATATTTACTCCCTAAGTACAGAAAAAATAGAGTTGCAACACAAACTAGGATGGAATTGAAATCGTGCTTACAGTCTATTCTGCTCTGAGTGCTTAGAAAGCATGTCTTAGGCTTCCTCCCACTAACCCAAGTCTCCTCTAAACTCAGGTATCAATTCCCAGCTGGTTCCTTCAGCTCCCTTTGTAGACACAGCAAGAGGCAAAAGGTGCTGCCCTCTGAGGTCCTTGGGGTCCTTGGGGAGTTCATCTCTTTCCATTGGCAACACAGGGGGCTCAGCCTTCCCTTCCCACTGAATTTGAAGGCAGCAAAACTTTGGGAATTCCACCCAGACTGCACCCTCCCTGGCTCTGGGGCCAAGGATCTGCTCCCTTGTTCAAGAAAAACACATGTAAGTAGTTGTTCAACATGAGCACATACCTGAAACTCAGTGGAAATCAGGTGGATGAGGAAGTGTGTTGCTTAAAGCACAGCACATGAATATGCAGGGCAGGGGATAGTGGAAAAACAGTCTTTTATATTCATTTAGGTTAAAGAATTAATTTGGACTTGACGACAGTCTCTTTCTATGACTATTCCACAGCTGAACTATGTGAGCATGAAAGTTTGTCGACAGCAAATGTTCAGCTATTTTGTGAAAGCAAACTTGGGCTGTGTTTAAAATTCAAGTTACTTTCACCAACCAGAACTGCATGTTGCTTCATCTATGTACAGGACTGAGTACATTGGCAGTGCTGCCAGAATGAAGGAACAATAATTCTTTCATGAGATCACCGAGTAAATATAAGTATCATGTTCATGGACTATTCATACAGCAAAAAATAACAATAATCCAGGCAAAGATCATCTCTAATATAATTACAGCACTGCACCTCCCAACCAGTGCGTGCTAACACTGGTCATGTTGACCATTTATGTGCAGAACATTTTACTGCTGTCTCCATAAAAGAGAGAATCTTCTCCTTGTGGGCCTGCAGAGAGAACTAATTAACAAAAATAAATCTAACCCTTGGAACCTAAGTATGTCTGCCAGTAAATTATTAAATTCAGACACCTCATCATTTTGTGCTGCAAATGACCTCCTGAAAGCAGCTCTCAGTGGACCTCAGCAGACAATTCTGACAATCCCCTTCATCCAAAGGCACACAATGCTGCCATCCTCAGTATCTCTTTTCTGCCACCCAGGAATGGGGCTCTCATCCTGTATCTGACAGGATTTTTGAGGACTTTTCCAGAGAGAGTTAGTATCTCTGACCCATCCCTCATCTCCAAGGATGGGAGGATAACACTTTAACAGTAAGATATTCTTGGGGATGTGGTTGCTGCCAATCAACTTCTGGCTCCTGAGAAGGATCATTGTCAAGAAAGGTTTCCAAATACATCCTATAAAACTCTCACTCTCACACTGCTCAGCTGTCTGCCTGTGCTTATTAGATTGTTGTGGTTTCTTTACCACATTCCTAGGACTGAGGCTTTTTTTTTTCCCCTGCTCACAGAGTGCATAAAATATCGGTTTCTGAGATGAGGCTGAGGGACTCCTGTGTCATCCCAGAGTAACTTCACCAAACTCAAGTCAGAGAATACATCAAGTAAAATTCAATTTGGCAGACCCTTTGAAATACAGAAACAAAAGTTATTTTCACAAACATTTAATAACATTTTTCCCTTTACTCCCCTTCTTTTCCTCAATTTTCCCTTTTTTCCTTTTCAGCCAAACCATTATAAAGGTCGTGTCAGGTTTTTAGCCAAATCATTATAAAGATTTCACTGAATTGAATTTCAAAGACAGTAAAACACCATTCCCAAAACTGCACTTGTAGAGTGAAACATACATAAGTCACAGACTGATGCCCAAGGCTCTATACCTGGCAGGAAGGAAGCTTTGGGTATAATGATTCAGAGGAAAATATTAAATAATTAGACATGGATTTTGCTATGGCATGTCCACAGAGAAATTTTATTGCATACCTTTACAACAGAAAATGCATCAACAACATATATAATGGATACCTACTTCTCAATTAAAAAATAAATCCTTATGGTTTTATGAAATCCTCTCTGTGTTCAGTCATCTGTCACAACACTACCTTGTCCCACACAGATGCTGTAGGAAACAAAATTTTGTGTACAAAGGACAGATATGCAGAGCACTCACACCCTGCTGTAAACTTCCTCAAAAGGGAGAATCTCTTGCCATGTGTGTTTTGCTGTAAAACGTAGCAAGTTAGTTCTCTTCTAAATGGTACAAATACACCCATAAAGCACTGTTACCCTGAATCCAGCCAAATCTCAGCACCCTTAAACATTTATGTCTTTGCGAGTGCTTTGTCAGCTGGAGAGGGCTAAAGGTGCCCATTTGATCACTTACTGCAGCAATTTATTGAGCTGCACTGTCTTTTTTGCTTGCAACTGTGTGAACACATGGCCAGAAGCATTTTGCTCCTGCACCTTATTTCAGGAGCCTTCTGCACACATTTCTTCTTGCACTGTACCCAGTCTTTATTGATCCTTCCCTGGTCAGAGCTGAACCCATTTAACTTGATCGGGTTAGCCCAATAAATTACAGGGCTGTTTCTGACAGCTCAGAAGAACACATGTGGGAAATGTTCCTTTTGGAAGCCAGCAGTAGGAAGTATCCCAGACACACAGATGGAGAGCATGTGTCCACAGAAATTAAACGGAGCTGGGGCAATTCACCCAGAATAAAACACTCAGCCTTTTAGTAGTGGAAGGCCATTAAAAGAGCTTGGTGGTGACACTCGTGCAACCCAGTATCTCCATTGCTGATATACACTTACTTCAACCACCTAATGAAATTGGGTGGGTTTATTACTTTATTGCCTTCTTGAATTCGAAAGCATTTGAAGGAAAAATTAAATGACCATTTTCTCCATGGCTGAGCCTCTGTTTTCAATTGGTATCTTGTTTCATTTATTTTTTCATGTTTAAATGCTGTTCTACCTCCCTATACTGGCAAAGTTTGAACAAATATACAACCCACCAAAACTTAGAAAAAGGGTTTCTGGTTTCCAGTCTAATCTTATTGAACGCAGTGAAAAGCCATCCTATGGAAAGATTCAGGAAATCTCTTAAGAATGGTCATATATCTGTCCTTACTCAGAAGTCCTTATAGAATGTGCTTAGCTCCACTTCACTGGGAATTAAGCACATGTTAAAATTCTTCCCTTTAGGAAGTTCCCCTTGCAGATGATTGGTGTCTTCATCCCTCAGCCGTGTAGAACCAAGTTTTGCTATGGCAGATGCCAAACCACTAATTCAGTGGTGGTGGAGGGCTCAGTGACAGGCCTGGGCCTGGGCACCTAGTTTTTTAAAATTTAAACTCTCTGAATCTCAGGGGACTGCAGGTTTACTCCAAAATCACATATTAGCAAAAGCAAAAAAACCCAAAAAATTCTTAAAATATTGAATAGGTCCCTATCAACCCCTATTCTGTGATTCTGTGAATATCAAGGAGGCAGTAGGGGATGGGAAAACTGATGTTTTTCTTGTTTGTCATCTTTGGTGTTCATAAATGTGGAGTGCTCTGGAAAATAAGCACACCTAGGGTTTGCCACAGCCATAGATCTCTGCTCTATCATTATAATGAGACAAATTCTCACCATGTTCCAATTGCACAGTAGAGGGAAACTGAGGAGTTGTGAAGGTCATCTGCTGCTGTCCACCCTCACTTGGCTGAGGAGCTAGAAGTGTTTAAGCCCAGGAGATGATAAATTATTCAAAATTCATGTTATCCTGAGCTGACATACCTTGCTCTTACTCACTTTGCTCTCTTACATGTTCATTTTCAGAGCTACCTGCCCCTCTTCATTTCCTGTTGTACCTGTAGTACCTCAGATTGGAGTTTTGGGCCATTCTTGCACTCAAAGGTGTAAATCTGAAATGGACCATTCCTGTACAAAACATTAATGTACCCAGATACAAGGGAGATGCTGAATTTTTCCAGCCAAGCAAGGCCTGGTTATTTTTCCCCACCTACACACCTCAGAGGAACAGTAAATCCATCATTAGTGTCGTTGCACATATTTCAGCAATAAAGTACTTAATGCACTGCTGCAGAAATGAGAATCTTATAGTGTAAAAATCAGTTTGTCACAGAAGGAGCTGGCAGGCTGCCCTGGCCATTGAAACAACAAATTGACACCAGTTATACTCTCAAACGAATGAATCAAGCAGCCAAGGGATCCCAGAGGCCTGAGTGTAAGCTGAAACTGTGAAATGGCATGTGGAAAGGTTACTAATTAATTGATATTGAAAAAAAATGAAAACAATCAAATTCTTGTAGCATTTAGCAATATTTTGAAAAAATATTATTATTGTCCACCTACAAACTTTATGGAGACTTTTTCAGAAGCTGAAGGCAAAGTTATTAATGGAATTTGATGTCCCAGAGGGCTCCTGTTCTACAGACAGGAAGCACTTATTTTTACAAAATACACTGAATTAAATCCATATAGGAGAAATGTCAAGTCTCTATTCTTGGGTGCCTGTCCCTGGAATCTCCAAGTTAGGACTCTACAGGTGACAGAAGTTAGCAAGTCTGCAACAGACAGAAAAGACAAGAAATCGGTAAAATAAGCAGAATGAACAATGATCTCAAATCTAGACCAATTCTATTGATTATTTACATGGATAGAAATTAAATTATCCTTCCCAATGTCTGTGTTAATTCAGTTTGGAAAAATAATGGACAGCGTCCTAGGCAAAGAGCCAAGTGTCCCAAGACTGTTCCTTGTGAGCCCTCAGTCTTCCCTTTTCTCACTTCACATCTCTGGCTTCCCTACTTCATGGTGTCCAGGGGCAGAGCCTCATTTGGTCCTTTGGATGAGAGAATCTGGCACCATCAAGGCTCTTGACGAGATCGAAAGAAGGCAAATTTAATTAACACAGGCAAACCTGCAAATTCATGCCCAGTCCTTCCTATGGGATGTGACCTGGGCCTTCCACTCACTCCTTCCCAGTGGAAAGGAGATGCTGAAGATCTCAAAGATTAATGTTTTCTGCATATGATGGATTTGAAATGCTTTTTAATGTTCAGATATGAAATTCTCTCCCTGGGTACCAGCTGAGCCATGGTAATGTGTCTTGTGTGCTCTCTGAGGCTGCTGCAGATGACAGCTTAAATACTGTCCTCTGGGGCTCTTACTGAGGTTTAAACTGATGTGTTTTATTTCCCCTTCACTGAAGGTTAACAGGGGAGTCAAGGCTGTCCTCTGTGCCTCAGACAACTTGCTGTCACTTTGGGAGATGCAGCTGCTCCACTGATTGTTTTTACTGGACACAACCACTTGATTTCACCAGTATATTAATCAAGATCCACTGGGTCTTGACCTGAGGGACAGACACCAGCTCCTGGAAATGAAAGAAGTCATTCAAAGCTCAGAAACTACTTCCATCCCTCTATGAGCCCAGTTTGGGGAAGTTCAAGCTCAGCATTCAAAGTTTCCATGAGCTGCAAGGGAACCTACAGCAAAGATAGACCTGGCAGATAAAACTTACAGCTCCAATAACCATGGGCTCTCCACCTGGCTCCTAGGAGTTACCCACCTTATAATTTCTGTCCCTCTAGCTCCTTCCCTATACATCTTTCCTCTACAAGTGCCTGATACCTTTTCTTTCAGAAATGGCCTATGACATTCAGTAAAGCAAGTGTTGCCCATTTTTGTTTGGCTTTGAATTGCTGCTTCTATTTCAGACGTGGGGGACAGGGCTTGTGTACACAAACACTTGTTTAATTTTCCCAGCTGTACTGTATGATCTAACAGAAGTGAACACCTCATTCTGCCTACCTCACCCTGTTGTCCTAGGGATAGTCACACAGACAGAGCTGTTGTACGAGGACAAAATGTGCACCTGTAACAAGCAACACTCTGTCTCTAGGTCTTGGAGATTCCGTCTCAGTGACTTATTGCCAAGCTTGTGCAGCAATCAAAAATTAATCCTTTAATGTCTGTATACAATTTTCAAGGTAAAGTGGTTAGAGAATCTTTGACTGTTGAACCACAGGTGGGGGAAAGCCTTCAAGAACCCAGTTAGTCTTTGTCTGGTTGTCCAGTATCTGTTAATTCCCCACAGGTTTGACTGTCCCATCTTTAAAGTCCTTTGGTGACAGAATATATGCAGCCTACTCAAACAACCCAGATAAGTCCATCTTTGTCTTTTTCCTTAGAAAACCTTTTTTTACCTGAAAAGATGTGTGGACTTCTTCATTGACCTCATTTAAACCAATAGCTTGTCACAGTCACCGCTAGAGTTCTCAACAAATGAGCCAATGTCTGAAATGTCTCTACACAGCATTTGTCTAATGAACACCTTTGTGCTTCTTTGTACATAAGGCAGTCTTTTTTTTTTGCACTTTTTTATTGGGAAAATGTTACCCATGTGGAAACTGAACCCGTGATCACAGGTTGGGAGATCAGTATCTCGTGCATGAGGCTGCTCATACACAATGTATGACTTGGATTAGAAAAATCTGTTCAAATTCTCTCTCTGCCAAACTCTCTTCCATGAAAGCTGCACTCTTGGACAAATTTTTGTGTTTAGTAATTGAGGAAAAATTATGTCATCATTGGAGGGAATCAGTTTGGTGCATCTTAACAGAAGGAGCAGGACAGCACAAAACACTGGATGGATGGATTGAATGCTGACAATACAAATTGGACACCCATAGAGATATCCTTCCTTTTAAAGCTGCATAAGTGAGAAAAGGTGATCTGCACATTTCTACAATCAGGGAATGTTGTCTGTTTCCCAATTCTGGCGCCAACTCTGCATTTAAATTCCAAACATATTGTTACAGTCCATTAATTTTTGTAGACTGAAGCTGTTGCAGTGCCACACAGGGAAATATGTAGCACAGATGTGTTTGCTGTTATGAATTTTTCCTTTTTTTTTTTATGTTTTTAGAAATAGCTGTAAAATAAAATAATAAAAGCACTCCAAACAATTCATACACGGACTAAAATTAAATCCACATCCCTCTTTGGCTGGTTGCAGAGCTGTAGTGCTAAAGTTGGGAACACTCCTGCCACCTATTTGCAGTGTAATTAGAGTTCATTTGAAGTCTGATGGAATTTCATTCCTATTCTGAAGGATGTCTGTTGCAATAAATTCGTTTCTTGGACCAAAGAAAAGCTATTCAAAAAATTAATAGCAAAGGGCAACTGTGCTGCAAGCATCTGAGAGGGGTCTAGCTTGCTCAGCTTTTTATGGATGGAATGCAACTGCCATTAAAAGCAGCTCTAGAGCATTTGCTCAGAGGAACTTGTCCAATAATGTGTTTAGCTTGTTGCAGTTATTCTTTCTCCCTGTGTCACTAATTTTGAACAGCAGGAGAAAGGCACTTGGGGGACACCACCACAGCAGGCACAGAGATACTTGTCAGGATAATTCCCTGCATTAGGAGGGTGAGCTAAAAAGGCACAAGGCCAAACCTGGCTTGCATTAATGCCCCTGTTAGCACATGACTTTTTAGAAAAATACCAATAATGCTTGAATGTGGTCGCTCCTGTGGTCCTCCTGTGCCCTGTGTACCTGCAAACACAAAAGAGTTTGCAGGAATGACACTGCAAATTAGCCACTCCCTGCCATGCTTTTTCCATTGGAGTCTGTTGCATAAAGTAGGAAAGATGTGAATTCCCTTAGGTTCCCTTCAGATCTGGGGTGTCACTATTGTTTTATGTGACTATGGTATGTATATCAGGTTTTGCCTTTTTTTAACAAGAAAAAGAATATTACCTAATGAAAAATTCTTGGTAATTTTCTATTCATCCCTTCATCCAAAATGGTATTTTTATACCCCCAAAAGGTAAATGAAACATTCCTCACAAACATACATGATATCTTCTCTATACACCATACAGACACCTATCTACATGCTTAGAGCAAGCATATACCTACATGTGCATAATTGCCAATTAGTATTGAGTTGGCACAGGAAATAGAAAATTAGTAGATTTTAATGCCAGCACTAGTATGTTACTTGACAGCTATACAAGTTTAATATTGTATTACACCTCACCACAGACAGCAGGAGTAACTTTATTGCACCAAAAGAAAGAGAAACACACTTTGCAGGTTCCATGGTGTTTATAACATCCTCTCCATAAGGTTTCATGATTTTTTTTTTTGATAAAGCTTTATTCAGCTTGGCAAGTGCAGTTGTCATGGTCCCGTTGACTTAATAGGGTGATGACAATTTGCATCTGCAGAGGATGAATCCCAGGAGAAAGAGAAACTTCCTTTGGAGAAAAGTGCCAGCGTGGCCAGAGTTTATCAGGAAAACCTGCAGGAGAAAGTGTAAGCCCTAACAAGATGCACATATTGCATTGATTTTCTGCTTCACTGAGAGAAGGGAGTGACTACACTAAATACAATTTCTTCCACAGTATCTGGAACGTACTTTAGCTGTGTCATCAGAAGTAATTTTTAACAAAATGAAGACTTTACCATAGCTATTAAAAATGTAGCAATAAAGCAAAAAAACTTATGAGGTGGTGACATAAGTGGTCATGATTCATTTTTATGAGAAAACAATATAGTGAAGACTGAGCCAGACTCTTCCTAGAGGTGCATAGTGGGCAAGAGGCCATGGAGACAACTCACAAGAGTAGAACTTCCAGGCAGGTATTAGGAAAAAATCTCCCAGGGAAGGGTAGTCAGATATTTGAGCAATTTGCCCAGTGAGGTTGTGCAATGCCTGTCCCTGAGGATATTCAAGCTCAGCTGGAATAAGTCCTGAGTAACCTGATCTAAGCTGGGTCTTTTTTGAGCAAGTGGTCAGACTACGTGATTTTCAAAAGTCTCTTTCGAACATACATTGTTCTTCTTCCACAACTCTGTGATGAGATTTAGCTAATTCACAGGAACAAAATAGCTTTGCTGTGTTCCTAGTTCTTGAACAGACTTCTCTGACAGAGACAGGAAAGCCACAGAAATTCTCAGTTTTAGTTTTCCTATGTGAAAAATGGAAACTAAAGTATTTGCCTAATCACAGTGACATTTGTGTAGTGTAGACCATCATTGTCTGCTAAGGGCTTCAGGTACTTAGAGCACTGATATCATACACACATTTAAACACATTATGAATAGCCATTAAATAGTAAGAGCAACACTTGAACTTGTTTTTAGAAATCATATATATCCTGTCCATTGGCAACTGGGTTATAATTCCTGACGATGTTCTTTCAAGTATTGCCAGGAGAGCTGGGACAAGCTCTGGGTTGCCTGTGACTCATCTGTGAAGTTTGTGTTCTCCAGAAGAGGTGATTTTCATGCCTTCACATGCCCCATTACATCAAGCCTGCTTGAAACCTGGTCTGAAAGTTTTCAGGTGCCAAACGAAGGCAAAACAGGTCCATAGACAAGCAAGGGAATTCCCACTATTTGGAGTACATGACTGGTGTCTAAGTAGGCTCATTTTATTTCTGGTTGTTGACTGAAGAGATACCTTAAAATCTGGTGATTAGTAGGTGACCAGCAATGAATCCCAAATAGGCAGCAGAGGAGATGAAGAAAGACTGAGTTAGACATAACTACCCTGTCTCGCTTCTGCAGGGCAGGTATTTGCACAGGCTGAAGTTCACCTCACTCCAGGAGAGGCGTGGAGAGCACTTGAGAACCACTTAGATCCTTAAAATAGGACTTAAGTGGGACTTAAGGGCTGTTCCAGACATCTGTGTGGATGAGAATGCCACCTACAAAGAGCAGCATGGCCCAGACAAAGAACTGTTCATGGGAGAGCTCACAGATAATGAGTAACAAGAGGTTTAAATGCAGCTGAGATGTATGACTGACCAGAATAGGAAAGAGATGCTCAATGCTTTAGCGTGGCTCTGCATCCTGTCCATTGTACATGTCTGGGGAGTGGGGAGGGGGGGATGTTTGCACATATACAGGCAGAAGAAAACACTTATAAAACATACACACACACACACTAAGTGATTATTGTGATGTCCTTAGCATGCTTGGGAAGGTTGAATGAAAAATAATGTCAGACTTGTTCTGTATTCAGCTATGGAGAACGAGAAATGCTGCTGCTAATAAAGGCAGATTTGGCAGCTGCGGAGCCTTGGCAAGGTTACAGAGTTCCTTCGTGTGCTACTGAATAGCTCCAGCTGTGCACAGCTTGAAATGTATCTTGAAAGCACTGAAAGACAGCTGTCCTGCTCACTGCCCTACTTGCCTGGCTGAGAGAGGATGAGGACGCTTTTAATTTTAAGTTTATGTGGTACTTTGGGTTCTTCCTCTGCCCCTTCTCCCTTTCCCTGGTGCAATAACATAAAAAGAAGACGTGTCCATGGGGCAGCCCGCAGGTAGGGGTGACACTAGTCAGCCCAATATAGGATAATGGTACTGCAGATTTGATCTAAGTCCTGCTGTTGGCAGAGAGGGAGAGATGAGTGCCAGAGGCATGCTGTGCATTATGGCAGGGTTTGGATATTCACCCAGCCCAGTCAATTATTGGGATCCTCTGTTGTTCTACTCTTCCAGGGGAATAAGATGAACCGTTTTCTTTTCGTACTGTGTTTACGATGAAGTGAGCAAGGTGGGAGAGAAAGGAAAATGCACTACAGTGCTTTATGTCCCAGTGGAGGAAAGTCTTCTGCCTCCTGCAAAAATGTCACGAATGTATCAGGAAAGAGATCTTAGGAGTAGTGGCCATGTCCTCCACTCTAGCAGAAAAGCCCAGAGCCATCTCTGCCATGCCTTTCAGAGTGTGCTTGTCTCTACAAGAAATTGAGTCAGCAGGATTAACCATACAGTTACATTAAATATAAACACAGTTGTCAAGAGGATAAATTAGGGCTTAACACTTGCTATGTCAAGTGGCAAATATATCAGCTTTTTCTCATCATTACAGCTTCTTCTGACCATCAGAGTGGGCACAACTCCATTTCTCACTGCCATCCCATCACCAGCCCCACAGTACAACAAGGTGTTTTCCTCTCTTCTCTCCATGGAGATGCTGCTGAGAAACCTCCATGTTCTGATGGCTAGAAGTCTTCTTCTGATTTCCAGGTGGAAGCTTATCTACAACAATTTCCTACCCTTTTCTTCTTGTACCGATGTTGTTTGAAACAGCTTTTTCCTTCAGGTGTTTCCCTGAAACCTTTTGTCCAGGTGAGTGGGTTGGGCACGTGGGTATGTGCACACACACTGTGCAAACTCTACAGAGAGCTATGGACACCTTCACTTCTCCACACGAAGCAAAGCTGTGGAATGTCTGCCCAGTTAGATCTTCTCTTCCTGTTTTTGAAGTCCATTAAAAGTTTTCCATAGGGAAAACCGATGTTCTGGTGCCTTGGAGAACCCTTGTTAAAGCACTGCAGCTACTTCACATTTGAAGTCACCATCTCAGTGCCATGAACCAAGCAGGATGATCTGGACAGCTCTAAAGGAGTGCCAGGGGACTCTGGATTGACTACACTGACTCAAATGCCTTGTTTTACCCAGATGAAGGTAGGAAATTTTTGTCATGTCTTTCATTACCATCAAAAATCGATTTTTCCAACAGAGAAAAAAGTGTCAGCATCAACAAGCTGGGGAAAAAAAAGAAAGCTATTTTTCCAAAATGTACAATAAAAGCATTTTTCTTTCTTTTCTTCTTGCTCGCTGAACACCAGGATAAAGGCAAATATGTTGTTGCACCCAGGGCTATCCTTTCAGATGACCTGTAGGGTCAAAAGTAGGGTTTGGTTTGGGGTAGCAGGTAGATGGAGAGGTCATGGGACTGGGCAGGGATGCACTGGCTAGAAGTGGAGTCACTGGAATATAAAACAGGGAGTTAAAAGAAATCCTGGGGAATGGACCAGTTTAATTAGAATTCTAGTGGGGTTATAAAAAAATGCATTAACATGTTGTTCCTTAAGCATTGGGACTTAGGGGATATTTCTTGGGCTTCCTGTGGCTCCCTTCCATGTGGATTCTCTCATGCTGGATAACTGTGCTGAGCTCATATTGTGACCTTTTCCACTAGCTTAGTCTCTGTCCTGTACCCCACTGCTAATTTTCCTAAATATTTTAAAACATAATACTGTGATGCCTTTTCCCTTCCTTCAAACTGCACTGGAACCAGCCAACAGCCTCAATAATTATTAAATGGGGGTAAACCTGACAGACAAACAAACAACCAGAGCACAGCTGCATAATACTCATTTCCTCAGGAAATGAAGCGAAATATTACAAACAAAGTCCATTTATTAAAGCTATGTAATAATTTAATAAGAAGAACATCAATGTTCCCCCATTGAGACCTTACTTGGCTTTTAGGCTGCCCTTTTTGTCTTTCTTTCACCTTCCTCTGAAGATTAAAAGCTTGATTGCAGCTGGAGATGGGACATACAGATTGCCTGAAAGTGTCAAGCCCTACCAAGCCAAGCCTGAGGATCACATGCACCTGGTTAAACTCACTGCCAGGTGCTGGGTCTGGGAATTGCTTCCCTTCCTCTGCAGAGTGGAGGAGTGTCCCCTTCCCAGCCTCATCTGTGAGTTTTTATTTAGGGAATTCCCTGACACTGCCAGAGCTAAACACATCTCTCTTGCTCCCCTGTGGCATGTCACTGCTCCAAAGGCTGGAGGAAACCCAGCACTGAGGCTCTGGCATTTTTTAGTATTTATTAGTAGGGACCTGATGGACCTACTGTGTTTTGTAACATCACCTACAGTGGCAAAAAGGGGGATGTGGTGACTCAGATGGACCCTTCAGGGACACAGTTCTTATGAGTTTTGATGGGGCCAATGGTGCCCATGGCTTGTCCCTTCACTCTCTAAACTGAATGAGGCAAAGCACAGGCTCAGACACTCCACCAGCAACTGCCAGGGGCTTTCCTCAGCTGGTAACTTAAACCAGGTGACTGAGTTTTGGAGACAAGAGATTTTAGCCTCATAAATGTATTATGAGGATTAAATTAGTGATATTTAATTTTTTAATTAGTTATATTTTGTTACTTCATTATATCAGCTTCACATCTTTTGAGATGCAATCAGTGGTATGCTACTATTTACTAATACTCTTCTTAATGATTTAAATTGCAGCTATGCAATTTAAGATGTGTGAGATGCTTTCTAGAAATGGAAGCAAGTCCTGCATTAAAAGGCTTATTCTGAAATAGATGAGGCATGTAAACATCTTGTTATAGGATATATTTATATAATCTAAATATATACAAATAGCTCTATTAGTAGTGATTCATAATATGCTACAGGAGCTATAACAGCATCATCAAACACAGGCAATGCTTTTAATCCATTTGATGCTCTAGCATTTGACAGTTTAGATATTTATTGTTTGATGGGGCACATGAACCTGTTTCTGCACAGAAATCCAACTTAATGGGAAGTGCACCTCCAACATGAATGGAGGATGGACATGGCTGTTATCTCCAGTTGCTGATGTATAAGAAGTATTTTATTCATACAGCTGGTCACTTTTTGTTGGTTACCTGTCTTACAGGAGCTGCCAAGCTGGTGGTGTTGCATAAAGATAAGACTGGGGTGTCCCTGGAACCTGTGGACAACTCATTTGCTGAGCAAAGTTAAAATTTACCTACTTTAGCACAAAAGTAGCATTTGAAACCCTCAGCAAGTTATCTAAAACCGCTGTTTTATGGTAACATTTCACCATTGCAGTCTGTGAAATCTGGAAACTAAAATTTTCACTAAGTACAAAATTCATTGGAGTTGCTGAAAGGACTGAATAGCATTTTCCAGCACCAGATGATGGGCAGCCAGAAAATATAGTGACTTGCTGAGCAGTCATAACTTTGAAATGAGCTCCAGCTGAGCTGAGGGAGGTGACAGGGACACCCAGAGCAGATGTCCACCCTGCACAGTAATATGCCAGCGTGCACTCACAGCCTCTTCCTATCCCCTAAGGAGCACTGCACACACTGTAAGTGTCCCTGTAGCATCTCTAAAACAGAGAGGAGAGGACTCAATTTATCTGCTTTAGTGATCAAACCTTAAACTTCTCAATTCAGGCCTGTGAACCAAGGTGCACATGGTGGCAGCACAGTGATCTTCTCTGGCTTACAGACACACAGAAGGGTCAGTGTTTAGAGGAAAGGGGGACATGGGTACCTCATGTAGGAGACTAAAGTTTGGTGGGGTGCAGCTGGGACTGGTTTTCCTGAAGCTCTCCAAAAGAGGTGGAGAGACATTTGTTCCTCCAGACCTTCCTTTAGGGGGTGTAGCCTAAATCAGATACTCTGAAACACTCTGGAAAACTCTTCCCTCTCTAGTGGCTATTGATGGAGTCTAAGGAGCTCAGCCTATTCATCCAAATTTAGAGGAGAGTAGGTACCATGAGCATCCCCCAGAGGGGGTAACCTGGAGCGTGTCCAGAGTCCCAAAGCAGTTTGTGGCTGGGTTCCATGGCAGCCTTGACCCTCTCCCATGGTGTCAGTATGTTACAGACAGCAGCCTATGCAAAAATGTTTTAGTGGAGACAACTGGACACTTAGTGGGGACAAACTGGAGAAATTAATAACCTCCCCATAGAGACAAATGCCCTACATTCAGGGGAGGACAGTAAAAAGAGAACTTTCACCTCATTTATAAACTCCAATTAGTGTCAAAGTTACAAATACTAAGAAACTGTGAAGGAGTCCAAATAAAAGATAAATGCCTTCAATCTTTAAATTCATTCATAGGCTGTGTCTCAGCATTTTTCTTCAGGTCTCACATACTTGAAAGCTTGCCAGCTATTTTCCAGGCCTCTTAATCATTTGGACTAATAAAAATATTATCTCTTTCTATAAACCACAGTTTTCTTGTATACTGAGACCGTCACAGCTACAACATCCATCTGTATAACTCCTCTGCTCACTGAAGTAACCAGTGACTGGGGTTTTGTCCTTTACAAAAGCTCTTTCCAGCCTCTGGATTTGTAACCCCTCAACCACAGAGGCAGGACTGGCAGGAGCCAAACCCCACACCCATGTAAGGCAGAACAAGCCTTTGTCCCTGTGCTCACCCCTTTCATTGCACAAGCAGGTGGTTCAGGAGCTAAAGACACGTGTCATCAGGAGCTAAAGACACATTAAACACATGTAGGTGTAGAAACAAGCTCTAACAGAGTTGAAAGGTATTAGCAAATTCAAGTGATTTGGCACTACTCGTTTCCAGCTCCCTGGAGTTTCCTGAACTAAGCCAGTAGAAAATATGTAATTCCACACCACTCAGCACAGGCATGAAGCAAAGAAGAAGATCTAGGTCTGTAACTGACTTATTACCAAGACCTGAGGTTCTGGCAAGAATGAACCTGCTTTGGAATTTGAAGACCAAACATAAACTTCTCAAATACGGAAGCTTCATGTCTGATGATTTGTATCTGTGCAAAGGAAAGCATAGAGTGGACTTGGGAGTTTGGTTTGTTTTGGTTTTTTTAATGTCAGGCAACAACGATGTTACCAAAGACCTGATTTGTCTTGGTAAGTTTGGAACATCCTAGAGATCCAACCTGATTCAGAGCTCTTAGCACTTCACAAACCAGCATGAAAACACTGTCCCAGACCTAAAACCCAAGAGAAGCAGTACAGCCAAAAGCCTGGAGATGGAGAAGACAAAGAAATGTACCCCACATTGATGTCCAGGTGTGAATATAACCAGAATGACTGGCAGGTCTGTGGTGGAGAACCTCTGAATGGGCAAACAAGAACCTGCTCCCCTCTGTACCCATGAACTCTTTGAAACCTCACAAGTCTGAGCAGCTTTTCTGGCCTTTCCATCTCTCAGTCCACCTCTGCTACCTCTTCAGAGCAGTGGGACCTCAGCTCCACCTAACCCAGGAAAATAAACCTGCTACTGGACAACATAACTGCTAACATAATTATACAGATGGGAACCAAAGCAAAGACAGGCTGAAGGTGAGGTCCAGACAAAGAACCTTTGTCAGTGTAAGATGATTCTGCATTTCGGGTTCTTCCCTGTTCCACTTGCTTAGGTGTCTTTATCAGGTAGTTTCACATTGTATTTATTTGGGAGAAACACAGGAAAGCTGGAACACGTGTTCTGAGATGGCAGCAAGGTCTCTGTGCATTTACTCCATAGCCACCTCTTTCATGAAGCCAGAAAATCGTGACCTCATGACAAACTTTGTCAAGTATGCAGTCAGCCAGGAGCCAGTAATAGCAGTGGTGTCTAAATCACCAAAAAAAGGACAATTCAAGACAGAGAGAACTGATATTGCTTGTAAAGAAGTCAAATTAAGCCAATTCATAAACAGACATTCTTATTAAAGTGCCTAAACTAACACATCTTGCTATTTCCAGCATTCCAGTACAGCACATATATCCTAAACCACAAGGCAGAAAGGATGGGGTTTCTAACCTCATCGGCAGCATGTTTTTTATAACACCACACAGTTAATGAAAAGCTTGGCATGCATTGCTGGATTCATTCATATCCATTAGAGAAGACCAGATGAGCTTGACAGTTTTATTTTCACTTGAAGATCTTTCGGTACAGCAGGCTGTCCTGATGGCATCGGCCCCCGTGACAACTGAAGTATTGCTCACAGAGAGGAATCAGAAGGACAATTGACCACAATGGACTGAAAACAGTGGTGTAAAATTGCATGGAATTTGCACAGAAAGAATGTGCAACCTAAAGCACCCTTTCAACTTTGATGGAGTTTGTTGGTTAGCAGGCAGGACAGGGACTAAGGTCTTTTTAGCAATGAGTTAAAAAACCAAAACAAAACAAGTCCAGAAAAACTCACTCCAGAATGACTGCACAGGCTACAGTGACTACCATCATATATATGAAGTCCAGTGGGCAGTGGGTTGGGAGAAAAAGTTAATATTTTCTCCTTTTTTCCCCCACTCCTGCTATTTCATTCGTTCTTTATAAAGTGTTTTGTACACTGGAAGCTCAATCACCATAGGGGTTAGCTCAGCTAAGCAGCTAAAAACCACACCTACTACATCTTGAGTCATTCACAGGCAAAATTAAACTGGAAGGTAAGGAGATTATACCAGCAAAACCAAGACTGAACCAGCCTCTCTGTTGGTTCAAATTTTGGGCAATTCCAGCAGCCCAGAAGGAGCCCCATGACTGCCAATAGCTCTGGTCTAGCCAGGGCATACTGAAATATTGGCAGGGAAGGTCTAGTCTGTACCTTACTGGCAGAGTTTGACACTTCAGAGGATCAGCATCAAAGGCACATCTACCCATGCTTTTTTTTGCATCAAGAACTGTGAAAGTTCTCTTTGTAATCTGTTTTTTTACCAAGCTGCCTTTCCCCAAAGAGCCCTAAAATACTTTGTAAGCCAAAGGCCTCTTTTGGATTTGTCTTATATTGGTATAGATGAAAATTACCCTGATGGTAGATCAGAATCAGCCCTTTATGTAAACAGCATTCTTGAAACTCAGCCTTCTCTTGGGCAGAAATCAATCAGGCTGCTTGTTTAGCCTTAACCCTCCTGTCATAAGCAATAAACTTATTGCAGTGGGAATTGAGAGGGTGCATCCAGAAACCACTTTGTGTTTGATGGTCTTGGGATGATGAGGTAAAATTCCTCAGGAAAGGAATGGCCTCTTAGAGGAGGTCAGAAATTGCAAATATCACAAACGCAGTACAGCAAGGGGATGTCAGTGCCAGGGTCTCTCCTTGGTTTTAGTGCAGACAACCTTGTGAAGTCACACCTTGCTGCAGAGGTAATCGAGCAGTCGAGCATTTTCTTACAGAGGTGCAGACTCCAGCATCAAAGACTTGTGTCTCCTGACCATAGACTTACGTTTCTATTTACATTCCCTTTAGAGCAGCTCACATGTCCACAGGGCTGCATTGACATGCAATTTGAAAACCCTTGGCTGAAATCACCAGCCTGTAGCACAGCTGGGGCTTCTAAACACTGCTGTGATGAAGAACAAAGAAATAATTTCTAGAGAGAAAGAAGAAGAAATATTGATAACCAAGTGGCATGGCTTCTTTGAAATTCATTGAACTTTCAGCATTAGTTTTCACCAGTGCCTGCATTTGCCTTCATGGTTTCAGCATCCTTCCTCTTTAAAAGCTATCTGGGGACAGGGACAGTCATCCACTGAAATTTGTCTATAGATAACTGCAAATGAAAAAAGGTGGAGAGGAAGAAACGTAAGTCTTAAATTGCTCGGTAGAAAATTAAATTGCTCAGTATTGCTCAGTTATCTTCCCAAGGGATATCCTAGGGCATCAAAATGTCTCTTTCTAATTCACTGGCATTTGTTAGCCGAGGTAGGAAAAAAGCTGGAGTGCACGTGCATGTGTAGGGGGACATGAAAACAAAATAAACAAACTAAGGCAACTCTGGGGAACAAAACAATGAAACAAATAAATATTTACCTGGGTTTGTCTTCAAAGCAGGAACATTATTAAGGACTTTGCTCTCACTTCCATGTGGGGCGTTCCTGGATTTTGCACTGTAAAAACACATCACATGGAAAGCATCGAGAAAAACAGGTTCCTGACCTGGGTTCACATTCTTCTTCCCCTTTAAACCCTTCAAGTGAAATGCCCTACCTTGAAAGCACAGAGCACATTCTGAGCTCCTTATTGGAGAGCTCAGCTCTCTCCCTGCCTTCTCCCCAAAAGGGTTGCTAAAATAAATAATGATGTGCTGTAAATAAATCCAGGATTGTTTTCCCTGGAAAGATATCTGAGGATCATGGGCGAGAGCAGAATGGATGTGGAGGAGTGTTTCAAACCAGAAGGAAAAGATATGCAGTTTTAGCTAACTTGGGCCACTAAATCAAAGGGACAGATCTAAAAGGCTGAACGGGAGCGGTGCGGACAACAGCCAGAACTCTCCGGGTAGGTGTCATTCCCACCAGTTCCTGCATTAGAACCCCCCCCCTCCTGATGCCTGAGTGTCTTGGTACGTGAGAACTCAGCCGGAGCTGCGGGGGCTGCTCTCGCTGAGCAGCAGCGCTGGGTTCGGATGCTGCGGCCGCAGCCACAGCTCCGCCGCGGTGTCACACGGCCCCGGGGTGGCTGCGCTGACGCCTCGCAGCCCGCTCAGACGGAGCCACATTCCCCCGTGCTGGTGGCAATGACACAGCGACCAGAGCAGCTCTTACCGAGCAGCATCTGAAAGCAATAAAGCAAAGGAAAATTGCGGGGAAGCGTGAGCGGCAGGAGCCGGGCTGGGAGCCGCCAAGGCGTTTGGTGGTATGGAGAGAATTCATTAGCAGCAGTTTTTATACTGTGAAAGACATTCCAGTCCTGGAGATAAGGTTCCTGTTGAGATATTTCCTTGTCATTCATAGCTTTTAATCCCTAATTTTCATTTCTATTCGACTGCTCTCAGACAGCAGACTCATCTCTTCCCCCCTTACGAAATGATTTTGCAATAGCAAACTTGTTGGGGGCTAAGAGTTCGTACCACTGCCCCTCCAAATATCTCCATTCCTGCAGCAAAAGGACACGTATTTCGCTCCTCCAATGCAGAGCCAGTGCTCAGAACAGTTTGGCAGGACAGAGGCTCATAACACACCCTGGAAATGTCCATCCTGTGAGGACAGCAGGCCTGGTACCCATTCCCATGGTAAAACTGCCTGGAAAGCAGACCCTGGAAATGTGCTTAAGCCCAGATTGCTTAAACTTAACTCAGGAAAGTCTCTTTAGTTAATTTTTAGTTCATCATACTTTTGATTGCGCTGAGAGCACTCTGCAAGCCTTCCTTGGAGTCTGATTCCCAGGAGAACTGGAATCTGAAATTTTTAATACAACCAGACACCTGGGCTTCTGAAATACAAGGGGATTGGAGCATGAAGTCCATTATTTCCAAAAAGCCCATCAAACAGTGAGAGGGAGAGGGAGCAGCAGCAACAAAAAATCTGGGAAATTCTGGGAAGTTCAAGTCTTGTGAGTGCTGCTGGGATAGCCAGCAGTCCTGAAGACATTAGTTTCCCTAATATTTGGCCAAGGGTGTCAAAGGTAGATTCCTATTTTGCTATGCCACTTTCACTTTGCTGCATAGACCCTCAGACAGGCCTTTATGAGCCTAACCCAGGAGATCCTCCAAGGGAATTGGTATTCAAGGGAGTTTGAAGCCTTGGGAAGGATACCAACCTCCTCTCTTTGGAACAGGATTTAACACAGATTGAAAATCTTCCATACACTTCAAGGTTTTCTGCTTCATTCCCAGAGATGCTTTGCAGGCCTGTCAACCCTGATTAAATCACTCCAAATAATTAAATTGTTTTTGAAAGTGATTTGTCAAATATATACATATATATATAATTTGTAGCTTTCATGATCACAGTAATACATCAAGTTCCTGAAAGTCATTGAGTCCTGCATCGAATTGCCTTCAGTCTAAATGGTTTTATTCTGTTCAATTGGGTTATAAAACCTTGGCTACCTAGTGAATCTGGTAGTGGCTATAAATCTCTGCAGCTGGGAAACTGGAAGGCAGCCCTGCCTACCTTACAATGAGAGGAAACCCTGCTTCCCATTCCAATTCAGCAGTGCCTGCAGAGTATAAAGACCTTTCTGAGCAAAATCCTTCAAAAATAGTAATAAAGAACCGAGGGGAACCCAGGGAAGAACATGTAATTATAGATGTTGTTTGGAGGGCTCTGCTGTTATTTTGAAGGACATTTTGAAAGACACTGCAGGGATGGGATGGGATTTTTGCTCTGCAAGAGCAGGATGTACTGACAGCACTCATGAGCACCACTGCACCACCAAGATATATCACTCTGTTGTAGCCACTGCTTGTAAGGCCCTTAGAAACCCAGTGAGCTACAGTGAATGTTGCTGAACATCCATTTCCCAAGGCTATTGAAATAGGATTTTTTTTTATTTTTGGTGAATGGCCAATGAATAAAACAATCCTGACGGAAGAAAACGAGCCAATTCCTGGCTTCTGTGTTAGGATTGAATAAAGGGGATCAGCTCACACAGTAGGTGAAAAGGATACAATATACTTGTGATAAACTGGTTGCCTTTTATCCCATTTTCTTTTAATTTCCATGTTGTCAGGTTTTTTTCCTTCAAAAAATTATTATACAACCTTTTATAACTTTGAGGTCAAATTAATGGCGCTATAGTTACCCAAAACTTCTCATTCTCTTCCTGCTTTTCTTATTTAGCCATGGGGCCCAGATCCTATTTACCAGTTACATGAACTACCCATGACTGAATGAATGCATCATTGCTACTGAGCTAGCCAATTCACACCCTTCTCCTTCCAGAATTTCGGGACAGAGTCTATCTGTCTCCAAGTCTTCTTTCCTTCGCCTATGTGGTCATTCCCATTCTTATAGCCTCATCCTCATTTCCTTTCATTTGCAAATTCACCCACGTCCTTAACCAAAAGGAAAGTGGTGCTGTCACAGGCAGCTGAGCCAGTCTGACCCTGCACAGGCTGCAAGGAGGAGGTGCCTCTCTCCTCCTTCACCTCCCCATGGCCTCACTCATCCCTGGCACCAACCTGACTACTTGTGGATCAGTTTTCTGAGCTGATTCAACTTGCTAAAACAGCAGAAAAACTCTATCCACATGCTTTTCTGGGGTGGTTTACTAAGGGGTTAAGGAGCTGGCGCAAGACATGGGGTGAGGCTTTGTCACCGTGGTGGGGAGATGGGAAAGCACAGCAGAGCCTCTGCTTGCTGGCAGAGATTAGTAATCTTTTGAGCCATCTCACCCTATCTCACAGAACTGCAACCCGAGGCAAAGCATTTGTCCAGTTTTGGTGCCATATTTTTGATCTCCATGTTCTTTCTCTCTTATTCCTCCTCCAGCTGAAACCCCATCTGATTTTGATTTTCTTTTCCTTTGCAAAGTTCAGCTCAGCTTGAGAGTTGGCAATTCTCAGAAGTTCTCTGTGCTTTCTGAACTCTAAGGTGGCTTTTTTTGCTGGTCAGGTATGGTTTTAGCCCTTGTAACCCTTTGTTCTGCCCAGTCCAAATGTCCTGTTTGAAGTGGATCTTGCATTTGATTCAGTCTGGAGCCTTCCTCTGTAATATTGGTCTCTCTCCTGAGCAAGACACAAGAGCAAAGGGGTTTTTTCACCCTTGCCTGTAAAGTGCCCTGAACACAACAGTCCTAGAGCTCTTCAACAAATTTGCCCCTTTGACCTAAGTTGCAGATCCCTCTTTTAACACTTCCATTATATTTACATGGATTCGTCTCATGATCACAGGTACAAAGTCATTATGTTCTCAAGAGCTCTCACCATCTACAAAATCAAACCTAAAATGTCATCATCTTGTATTTGTTGCATAACTGAGTGAATGAATGAGTCAGCCCACACTCAGGCTGTATGGGCTTCTCTTGATAGCATTTATTTTCCAGTGCATGTGTGCAGAATTAAAGCTTCCATAAACATACAATTCTCACTTGTATACATATTGATATCTCTCTCTCTCCCTGTCTCCTTCTCTCCCTCTCCCTCCATATTAAAAGGTAGTCTTAGCTTACAGTCCAGCCTGAGAATCTATAGGAAATTCCTGTAATGACTCAGTCTCAATGTCCTTAGCCATCTTACCCTATATCACTTGGACCCAAATGGATTTTGCTCTGCCCATGCAGTCCTTGTGCCCTGGCAGTCTCTCCTACCATCAGTGTACAGAATTACTTCTCCCTCTAATCCTTGTTTCTGCCTCTCCTGACCAAAACCTAACCCTCATTACCTGCATTCCAAAACCAATGTTATTCCAAGATCCTTCTATTATCCTTGCAACATCCAGTGTTACATCCTGCTTTAGTAGTTAAATCCCCCCATTTTATTGCTAATGCCTCTTGAATCAATAGAAAAGCATTTCAATGCTTCTACTGGCCAATATAATTTTTCTACCTGCATCAGACAAAATCTTTTTATTATCAAATTATCTGTTTTATTATTCCTTGCAGCAATAATTTTTCCTGTCCACAAAATCCATTTTACTGCCCCACATCCCAGCACACACCATTTTTCCATTGTGCACTGAATCTGCTCTTCCTCTGTGCTGAATCCAGGTGTAAGAATTTCATAGATATCTCCCCAAGTCTCTTGTTAATTTCTCATGAGGTCTTCATACCTGCTAATTTTAATCCTACAATACCACTCTCTACTGAGGTGACAGCAATCCACTGAATATCTTTTCCTTAGTAATGCCCCATAATCAACTGTCTCAAAATCATCTGTCTTGATGAATGTTTGAGACACTTGCTGACCTCCAAGTAGTGACTTTTATACCCTTTCCAAAGGCTGAAAGGCTCATCCAAGACTTACTTTGTATGTCTCTCCTAAGTGGGCATAATCATCCTTGATTGCCCCTCACATCCTTTGGGGACTTGCTTTAGCTTCTAAATCCACATTGTAGTTCCCACCCTCCTCTGAATATGTCTGGCAATATGGGAATTAACTGACCAAAGTAATTTCCTCTTTCTGGTCATTGAGGGAACCAGGGACCACACTGTGGCTTTTAGAATTAAATTCTGATTTCATCCATGTCTTATACCTTCAGGTTGGAGCCACAGTATGGTGTTATGAGAAAAGTTTACTCTGAAGAGCAGAGGTCTGGTCTCTAGGTAGCCTGACCCTGGGGTTTGGATGTGGAACCTGCAGGCTGAGTTACTGTGCAGAGTTTCTGCAGTGTTTAATAAGGGCTCTACTCATGCTGCATCTCCTGTCGGTGCTGTCTCTTTCTTCTCCTCAAGCAAGTTTGTCAAAAACTTGTAGGTGCTTAATACCTCTGAGAATCCTTGAAAACTTAGCTGAAAGTGACTATGTGGCTGAACAGTTTTTTAGGAAAATGAGCAAATACACACACACACACACACACACCATACATAAACCCCAACTATGTTACAAAACCAGGCAATAAAGGTGCTAATATGTATTCATCTTTAGCTAAGCACTGACAGCAGGGCAACGTATTGTCTTTGCCGATCTTATTTTCACATGAATGGTTTTCCTTTTATCCCCTGTGGTGTTTAAGGTCTTCCAAAAGAAATACAAATGATCATTGGAAATGAATAGCTGGTTGTGCACGGGTGTTGGGAGAGTGCAGAAAATGGGCTTTCACTCTGCATTCAGTGGGAAAGTGAATCACTCTCACACAAAGCTAGAGCCTCGAATGTGAGAAGGGGAGAGAATGAAAGCAGGATGTGATTCTCAAATGACATTTGGTGCTGTTTATCTGGTGGAACAGTGCATAGATTCGGTGTAGAGGAAACACAGCATCTCACTGCTGGGAAGCAGTTGCATTCATTTTGAAGTGATCTATTAGCTCTCAGGTCCTTTAAGAAAATGGAGAATAACACGAAAAGAGACAGAAAAGCAGAGGAAAAAGCAGAAGTACATCCAGTCTGAAGGCTCTGGGACGCTGTGGAGGGGCAGAAGTCTGGATATAGTAGACTGTTGTCTGCCCCAGATATGCCTGTAAAGATGATTTATTCCATTCTTGAATTTTGTGTAATATCTCATTCTTGCATAAAAGCAGAGTCCCAAAGCTGAAGATAAGGTGTCAAAGAGCTAACTGGAGGCTCTGGGGTTGTATAGGCTTAAAACCTATATCATTACTCCATTTAAAGCAAAGATGGGCTTAAAACACAGTCATTGTGTGGGGTGGGTGTGTGCAAATTCAGCCTGTTTGAAAAACAGAAGTGAAGTACCGATGAGTGTAACAGATGTGCTGGATGTTCTCTCTTCCTTTCCTTGTACCTTCCTCTGCCCACCTTCCCTGCTTCGTGTCCACACCTTGTTGGTGCCTCTGACATTCACCAACTGGCCATGAAGGCCTGATCCCCTCCATGTAACCCACTCACTGTTAATTTGGAGGTTAATACTTTACCATGTGTAAAGTCTGGTTGTTCTTAGATTCAACTCCCAGTTGATGTAGGTCAATGAAGCTTCATTGATTTCATTTCCACCAGCTTAAGGTGAGCCAGTTCTGAGAGACATGAACACCATTAGCCCCATTTATCTGTTCATTTCTTCTCAAAAACTACTCCCAGTGTTCCAGCACTGCAGGAGCATTGGAAAACTAAGGACTTAAAAGCAAGAAAAACCTGTCCTTGAGTTTAGATATTTTAGCAGCTGGAGGAAGGTGCAGATCTTCAGTTTGTATGAGGTGGTGGAGCTGAAGAGCTGTAGATGTCATGTCTACCTATACTTGCAGAACTCCCTGTGCACCCTGCCCAAGGCGACATTTGTACCAATAATGTGAGTTCTGAGATGGTGCTCAGTGAGGGGACCGGGGAGAAATAGGAGGGATTGTTCAGAGAAGGAATTACTCTCCAATGCAGGCTTAGTGGGGAATGATCATCACTGTTTCATTCTTCCAGGCAGTGTGACCCTGTCCAGAAATGAGGTTCTGCTGACCTATTGTACCTTTTCTCCAGGGAAGTGGTGAGTCACAGAGTGACTTCCTACATGTTTCCAAGGTGTAGACATTCCCCTAAAAGCATGCTGATGAGTACAGAAAAGTGGAAGATGATGCCATCCCCAAGGCTTGCCATATACCCAGTTAGGTGGAAAAGTCCAAAGGGAGACCTGGAGTCTATAACTTTCCTTCTGCCATCCCCAGGTGGGCACTTGTCCCCTGTCTTTACCACACCAGGTGGTCAATGGGTCTGTCTAGTTGAGGGGAAACTGGTTTCTGAAAATCAGATTTTCCCATTCCAGTGTTAAGCTGTAGCTGAGCTTGTACTGGCTGAGCCCCCAGTGCAGGATGTTGGGCTTGGGTGTACTCTGGGAGGGCATTCCCCATGCCATTCCCCCCATCCAGGCCTGAGTACGTGCCAGTGCACTCTCTCCAAGTCTGAATTTCCTCCAGCAGTAATGAGCTGTCCATGCTGCCTGCCCTGTCACAAAAAACACATCCATCCCCACAGAAAGCAGCATACCCACAGTGAGTCTGGCTCCAGTGCTCCTGCAAGCCCTGCTTGAATTAAGCACCTATATTAATTTGTAGATATGTAGGCTTTAACTACCATTGGAGTTTCATAGAGCATAATAACTATTTTTCATTCTCTTTTTTATTAGTGCAACGAATACTTATTGGTTGCTTGTCAAAGTTACATGCAGCATCTATCGTGTGTAGTGAGGGAAAAAAAAACAAGCAACTTGCTTTAAAAAGCAGCAATTTAAAATTATCTGCAAAGGTGCTTCTGCTGGGTCAGGTAGAACAGGCGCAGAAGCATCTCACTTTTCCTTTTTTTTTTTT
>VXAX01002711.1:249698-288096 GCA_013399835.1 Leptocoma aspasia
TTTAGTAGCAATGTCTGGATGGTGGCTCATTATCAGTTGTAAATTACAGGGGGTGGGGAAAGGGACATGAATGACAAAGTTCAGAAGCAGCATCTGCTGAAGAAAAACAAATGAGGTGGGGGGCAAAGCAGGAAAAAACAGATGAAACACTGTAATTGCTTGGCAACAAGTTGCTATTGTAATTTAGAAAATTGGAAGCATCCGTTCTCAAACAGTTCTAGCTTTATTTCATTTCTTCTTTACTTTTGAGTGCAGGCCTTGTTCAGCTGTGATCAGCTGTGTCCTCCTGCAGGATTGCTGGCTCTCCCTCACACAGAGCAGTAATGGACCCCTCGTGTTTGGTTATGGGCCATCGAAGAAAAGCATTTTGCGATTGTTTCGCAGTGCAGGCATTTAACAAGATTAGAGATAATTTGCCCCTTGGAATGCAAAACTGTTTCTACAGGTGCTTAAGCTTCCTGGCTTTTGGATTAGAGGCCTCATTTTGTTTTGTGCCATTGCATTCAGGAGGTCTCCAAGGACTGTAAATAAATGAACAGCGACCCTCCGCAGCTGGGAAACTAATTTTCCAGCCCAAGCTGCAAGAGTTGCAGCTTACAAAGCTCCGTGGATGCAGATAAATATGTGCACACTAAAAATGTATTAAACGTGCTGATTAACTAATACTGACAGTGCCTGAAAGCCAGCCATTTGCCAACTGGGAGACTCCCAGAGAAAGCAGCCTGGCCCGAGAGGGAGCAGGTTGCTGGAGGCAAGCAGGAGGTGCAGGGATGTCAGAGGTGGTAAAAGGGGTGATGGCCATTCCCACTGATGCTGGCAGAGCTCTGTCACACCTCCCTGCCTCCTTCTCCCACAAGGGAGAGAACAAGCCCCGGCCTTGGGCACATCCAGGAGGACGGGAAGTCTCGTAGACATCCACTGAGACGTGAAACCTCAAGGACGTAGGGATGCCATGGACACCTTCCAAAGGAAAGGAGAGACCATGCATGCTCCCCCAGGGACACCCAGTTCTAGTTCTGCCAAAGAGACGTGGTCTCTGAAACAATTCTCCAAGAAGGATCATTGATGGAGGAGGATTCCTGGATGAGCCTGGATCATGGTTACTGGGGACCAGAGAAAGCCTCATTTATTTGACTTCCCTATTCTTTTTCTATGTCTTTCCTTTCCTTGTAGTCTTTCCCTTCCTTCTATGGGTGTAATTTGTTTATTTGAGCTGTGGGGGAAACTGGATTCATTCAACTTTTATTCCCAAGTCTAGCTGGGACCAGAGATTTCCCTGCCTCGGACATCCCTGCTGGACCCTGTCAGGCTGGCTCCCTGGGATGCTCAGGAACACTGTGCTTCTGTAATTCCCAGACCTGTGAGGCCCAGAGCACCAAGCACTCTGCCAGACTAGCCATGATCAGTGGTATGCGGGCCAATCCAAGGTTCAGAAGTTCATTGTTTAAGATCTTTCTGTGCCATAGGTCATCTGGCTACTTTGAACAAAATGCTGAAGCATTTCAGTGTATTCATTAGTCAGGGGACAGAGAACCTGAAGTTCTACAAGTCTACAGGTTCACTAATAAAGCATTTCAAAAGTGATTTAGGTGAGGTTGTTTATTTTTTTTTTTCATACAGATTTTTACAGTCTTCAGATATGTAAAAATGAAAAAGAAAAATTTTGTCAGAGGAGGCAAAGGTGTGTTCAACTACAAGATGCCACCAAGAGGGTTGGCTCTACTCCAGTGTAACCCTCACTGCCTGTTCCCAGATGCCCCAAACCCTCTACTGGTGGTTAAACTTTAGTAGCATTAGTTTTTTTGAGGGTTAGGCTGTATAGTGGGGTCAAATGAGCGTTGGCATCAGGCAAGGGAAGCAACAAGATTCAGCAAGTACAGGTGAAAATGATGATTCCTTCTGGCACCAGGTACTCCTATTAATTTAGCTCAAAGGTGATAAAACTCCTCACACTGTCTTTTTTTTTTTTTCCCCTTTTTTAAAAAAAATAAGGTTAGCTGTCCCTTTCAAAAATATCATTTTAATGAAGGTCAAACTCTTCTCAGAAATGTTCTTTTTTTTGGTTTTGGGATTTTTTTCCTTTTGGCTCAAAACATTATTCACCTCTACTCCAAGAGATTTAAACAGCACAGACAGCTTCAGTGCTCAGAAATGCCTTTTTGGCAAACAAAATATTTGCAGAGAAAATTTTGCCCAGATGCACTCATAAGAGTTATTGAAAGCTTTTCTCACTGTTCTTCTTCTAGTAAAATGGCAAAATAGAATGTTCTTATCCGACACAGGGATTACAAGAATAAATGTTTTAAGAAATGTGACTCACACAGTAGGAGCCAAAAAGACAGGTGCTGTAAATTGTGTCCCCCGAGGAAATAATAATAATAAACATCCTCACAGACTGACAGGGTATCACATGAAAAGAGCAAATTCCCCCTAGTTCATCTGTTTCAGACATCTGAGCCCTGGACTCACCAATGCACAGTTTGGTACCTGCCTTTTCACCGATGAGTGGGAGCAGATTTTGCAGAGGAGGCATTTCTGCAGGAGGAGTGACATTGAAGTTTCCTTCAAATTTGCTACAAGCCACCAGGCAGCCACTTGACAAGCAGCAAAGTTCAAGCAGTAGCAAGCAAAAAAAGGAGAAAAAGCAGAGGTAGTACTAAGAAGCCCGTCCAGTAAGCACAACTCAAATAACCAGACCTACTAACTAGACAGCCACATGAAGAGCACGTACACGTTCAGAGGAAGGTGATGCCAGTGGGGATTGGACTCAAACAGACTTTCCAGATGGCTGCATATATTGCTCAAACTTCATGCAAATACTATTTGCATGGGCTTAACTGGTTGTGTACAGAAAATCCCACTCATCCCCTAAATGAATGGAAAGCAAGAAGGAAAATATGATTGATGGCACACAAGTAAATATGCAAGTTTTATATGATGCAGTGCTTGTGAATATCTGATTGCATCCCCTTCACAGGTCTATCACTAATGCTCAGCCACTCTTCCACATATTTATACTGCAATAATGTCCCATTCAAGGTTCACCCCACTTGTTTAGGTGCTGTAAGCTGCCACAGACCCCCACAGCTCCTGAAATTCAGAGCACAGCAGATGAAATGTAAGAGAGCAGAGAAACAAGGGCACAGGCAGTTGGGGAGGTTTGTTCCCAGAGGCAAAGATTTCTCTCTGCCTGTTGGGAGCTCTTTGCAAGCACCGTGACAGAGAGGTACCTTAAAGGCAAAAGGAAAGGAATTCTAAAGGCTGCTCTCTTGGTAAAGACTAATACTTCAGGTGGGTCATCTCTCCTGAAGGAATTCTACCTTTAATTCTGTGATGGGTCAAATCATCTTAAAGTTTAAAAGCAAGTCTGTGGAGTTGTATTTTATTTGCTATACATTTGTCGTTATCAAGAGGCAGGGACTGCTTCCAGTATGTGAGCAAGACCTGTCCTCTGTGGAGACATCCTGGGGCCCTTCTCATTGAGCTCTTCCCAAGTGAATCTGCAGGTGGAGGTAGCTTGGCCGAGCCCAGCTTCACTGCTCCTAATTTTAAACATGCAACAAGGTGTCTGTGTTAGTAGTCCTAGCCCTGGCCTCATTGTCAGTGCTGGAAGGGTATCCATCCCTCCCAAAGGGCAGATGGGATCACCCCAGTCTGGACTTGAGTTTCTCCCTCTCCCTTCTGGGAGCAAGGGAAGGCACTTCAGGCATATTTAGTGTGGGACCAGACTCCCTTGGGTAGCACTCACCAGCTTCCCTGGAGCAAGGGGCTTCCTTCCGCTGAGCATCACCACCAAGTGTTTTAGGGCAGGTTATTTTTCCTGGGAGTTGCATGCAGCCCTGATTGCCCAGAAGAGCATAAGTGAGCATTGTTTCTCCCACATTGTTCCCTGGCTCTCCACTTTTCCCAACTCCTTCTTACCTCATCCTCCCCTTGCTGGCTAGAGAGCTGTAAGCTGCTGATTAGCACTTCATTTGACAAACAGGAAGTGGGCAAGAAAAGCATCATTTTCAGAATTAGAGCCTTGGAATGAATTGAAGAAAGAAAGGGGGAAGAAGGAAAAAAAAGAAAGCGAGCCTTGCACACTTTCCTAATTGCTCGTTAGAACCAATGGCCTTTGTGGTTCCTTCCCCCTGTGTCTTCTTTATAAAAACGTTTGCACAAGACATTGCTATTGTCTGCCAGACAGCCTCAGGGTAGGACAAAATGAACTAATTGATTTGCAGTTATGTCGTGGTGAATAGTGCTAAACATCCATCTGCGGATTCCTTGTGAGCAGTGATTAATAATTTGTACTCCTGGGCCTAGGAGCCTGAATACCCTTTTTCATGTAAAACTGAAGCGTTTCATTCTCTCAGCATCACAGATATCTCGTCTACATTGTGGGTTACAAGGACGAGGTCAGGAGTG
Source organism: Leptocoma aspasia (assembly GCA_013399835.1). Taxonomy (NCBI): domain Eukaryota; kingdom Metazoa; phylum Chordata; class Aves; order Passeriformes; family Nectariniidae; genus Leptocoma; species Leptocoma aspasia. The sequence continues at coordinate 254,109 of VXAX01002711.1, forward strand.
CCATGCTGGCGATGTCGCACAGGCGGGTTGTCTATGTGTGGGTAAAACCCAGCACGGTGGTGGGATTAATGGGAGTTTGTCAGGCTGACACTCAATACTGTACAGCACTCCTGCTACGGCCATTCCAGTGCAGATGTTCCCAATCCCTTGTCATTGTTCCAGGGATAGAGGACTTTACATGTGTTTTCAAAGAGAGAGCTGGGAGACTTAAAATTTATTTCAAACACAGAACCAAAACCTAAACTGAGACAGTTTAAGGAATTAGGACTTGGATTTGAATTTCAGGGCTTTTCTGGGCACTGTTTCTATAACCACCAGAGGGAAAATCCCAGCACCAAACACACCCAAGTGCTGAGGAGTTTCAAAGGCCAATCCAAAAAATTTTACTCAAATACCACCTACATGTTGAAAGATACATGGAAAATGCCTTAAACTGTCAACTAAAGGGGAGTCTGCAAGACCTCTCTACAGGAGCTCCTGCTTGTGGACCTGCTTTACCAGGATATTCCTCCTGTGCAGTCAGAGCTGCACACTTCCATAATTTAAATGGTGAGTCCGAGGCCATGGGCACTTTGTCTTTGTCTGAGCTCAGTCAGCTGTGCCAGCCTGTGATCCTCTCTCCCAGCCATGTCTTAGGGTCTTCGTGGTTGTGTCCCCAACTCCACCACTCATTCTTGGTCCTTTCCATCTCCACCTGGAATGAACAGCTCCAAGCTGCTCTCTGAGGCGTTTCCTGCTTCCTAATGAAATCTATTGGCCTCCTGGGGGAAAAAAAAACATTGACTCAGCCAACTCTTAATGAAGTCATCTGTTTTCATGGTGTTACTGGTGCTCTCTACTTTCCCAGCTCATTAAAAAAATTAACAACCTTTAGATACATCTAGAGATCCAGGGATGAAATCTACTTGGTCAGAGCAAATCAATTTCAGTGGAAAAAACCACTTGTCTTTCCCTTGTGACCCGTTTTTACATCTCCCTAGATTATCTACATTTTATCCCATGCTTTGAACATTTTATCTGAGTGCATTTACAAACAGATGCCTGTGAGGCCTTGCCTTGCTGTCAGCTTGTTCCCTGGCTGGTTTGGACTGCTGCTGCTCTCTGAAATCAAACCAAGGCATAGCTCTGAGAATGGCTCTCTCCAGGAACTGATCTGATATCTCAGATTTGGCTCCCTTTGTGATTCACAGTCCTACAAACCTACCTCAAACATACCTCAGGAGGTTTTGCATCTTTAAATGTTTCCTGATGCTCTGCTACATAGTATTCAGCACCGATCCCATTCCTGTCCCATGCCATAAAATCCAGGCTGTCAGACTGCCCATACCACTGGGTCAGAGGGACAAGGACTGGATGCTCTCCTTTGGGAGAAGCATGGACACAGTTTATCTCTCTGAGACAAATAGGCATAAGGTGCAAGATAGATTTATTTGGTTATGCCATGTCTAGTTCAGGTTTCCTTCTCGGAAGCCTGGGATGAAGCCCTTACAAGCACTTCTCTCCTGGTAGTAACCAGCAGGGCAAAAAGAGACAAAAGTTTTTAAGGAGTGCACAAACCCAAAACACTTACAGGGCAGAAAAAGACTAGAACATTTAATAATTCAATTTTCTGAGACTCAAACAGTCAGCCTGATGACACCTGGTTGTTTTCCTCTCCTGACAGGTAAGAACTTCTGGGGAAATTATCTCTTCTGAGTAAAAGTAATTAGTGTAAGTGCTTTGCAAGAGTATCTTTGGGTAATGTATTTAATATAGTTCTGAAAATTATTTTGTGAAAAAATAATGAGCTAGGAGAATACAAAGTGCCTATTTCAGAAAATTTTCATATTACCTTTCAGGGGTGATAGGCTCTGGCCACTCATTAAATATAATGCAAAAACTTTATAAATACATGGTGCTGTAAGAGGAATGAGATTAGATTGGATGGGGCTTTGAAAAAAATATCCATTTAGAAGAGTGTTTGCAAGATTGATGGTCTCAGGGAGTTCTGCAGACCAAGGGAAGGAGCAAGGCTGTGGGTATACTGTCATGTTCTTTCTTTTATTTTTCATTTGGGGCATGTTGGGCTGATTTAGCACACTGTAACACAATGACCTGAGCTTAAACAGATTAAAAGGACAGGTCTGGATGCTTTATTGTGACACACTGTTTATAATCCATGGTCTTGAATGACAGTATGAGTTCTCCTTATTCTGAGTTTCAGAGAGTAATAACAGAGGGTCAGCATTTCCACACTGCTGAAACTTATTTCTACAGTAGATTACTGAGGTCAAGAGTATAATCCAATTCAGAAAAATCACTGGGAACATAACAGGAAGCATCATTATGACTAATGATGCTTTCTGTTATGTTCCCACTGATTTTTCTGAATTTGACATTCATTTGTGCAAATCCATACAGTACCACACCTTGGATGTGGTATGCAGTTTCTGTTCACCTCAAAAAAGATATAGCAGAAATATGGACAAAGATAAATAATTGCTTAGATCAGAACAAGCTAAAGGAGACAGCTCCTTGCGCCATGCGTGGTTCAGTTGAGGAACCCTTTGCTGCCGAAGTGGCGGGTGCAGGAAGCGAGTTTAAAAAGCATTTAGATGTGATGAAAAAAATATCACTGGGGACTATTAAAAAATAATATACCACCATTAAAATAAAAAGCTCCCCAAGTACCATGTCCCATACTGCTGGAGTGGGAGGGAGGATGTTCTGGAGCGGCATTACTGCATGTTATCCTTAAGCTTTGCTCTCTCTGTGCATCCCCTTCAGCTGTGGAAAAACAATGGGTCTGTGGGAGTAGCAGAACTAAAACCCCTGTCTTGTGAGTCCTCTCCTTGATGACTGTGGGCAGCTGACAAATTGAACCCACTAAATCTAGCTGTATCCCAAGCAGGAACACAAAGTCAAAAGTCTGGGCTTTGTTTAATGAGACAAAATTCACTGAGAAATGTTCAACTCCAGCTTTTCGTGAAGAATTGCAACATCTGGCAGGCAGGTAAAATTAGCCAGTCGAAATGAGAGGTGTAGCACTTGTCAAAGCAGAAAGGCAGCCTCGGAAATGACGACCCTTAATGTCAAGTGGCTGGGTGTCCCTCTCCGGGAGGAGGAGAGGCTCTGGGGACAAGCCCCGCGGGGCTCTCTCCCGTCTCAGAGCAGCGCTTGGGTTCTGCACCAAAAACCATGCAAGAAGCTTTGGTGGGGCAGCCCGGACAGCACCCAGCTGCAAAATTCCTCCAATTTCTCGCAGCTTTCCCCGTGCAAGGCTCGGTGGCAGCGGGGAGAGAGAGGATGGACGTGCCGAAAAGCCCTGGCGTCTCCGGCCACTTCAGACAGAGCCATGGAGCGGGGGAGAGGCCGCGCATTGTGCCCCTGCCCAGAGGGCTGCCTCCTCTCCATTTGTTTACCACACATCCTGTCTTCCTTTCTGTTTGCTTCACACATCATCGCCTTCATTAATCGTCCTCCCCGCTCCCCATTCGGGCCTTTGGATTTTCGGCTCGCCATGGGTAATTCTAATTACCTCAGACATAAAAAAAAAATAAAATAAAATAGGAGCTTAAGTAGGTGCACTTCATTCTTTAACTGCCTTTTACAAGCAGTTCAGTGCTGGCTACCAAGGGAATCTGATTAAACTAATTACCCTGATTGGCTTGTTTAATCAACTGCTTGGTTTAATTGGGCCTCGCTAATGCGGAGTGGTGGAGTCCGTGGTGCGTAATGTGAGAACCAGGAGACCCGTAACACCGGCGGTGACACCACTACAGAAACCAGCCCGCATTCCCAGCCTAACCGGGGGACTTTAATAAATGCAGACCTCAGCTGAGAGCCCAACTGTATTCTCAAGAGCCTGAATGGGCTGGAGGTTTTAGTGATAATTAAAATTGCTAGGAAAAAAAAAAAAAAAAGGAAAAAGGAAAAAACCTCAACCCTTTCTCATTAAAGGGCTTGTCCTTTTCCCCTTCCCCCCCTCCCAGCCTCTAAACTCGAAGCAATATCGGGAATCCTGTCTGCCTCTTTCAAACAACACTTCAATTCATCAGGGCAAAGAATCCTTCCTCTTTCACCTCCCCCCATCCCTGAGATTTTTCCCTCCCATTTACAGTGTGCATGGCCCAAAGTAAATACACAGACAACAGGGTTACAAATTACCTTGCACGAGGTAAATCCACCCCGAATACCTAGGGAGTTTGTGGAGTACAAACAGCTTCTGTGTAAGCATCCTAGCAATAATGGGCATTCCTATAGCTCTAATTACTGGAACAATAATAACCTGCAGAGCATCCTTTTCGTCCTCCCATCTCAATGCCGACTCCTCACTCCCTTCTCTGCCCTCCACTTGCTCTCACAGTCGGGAGGGATGAGGACGAGGAGCCAAACACTTAGCTTAGCAAAGCTCCACTCATCTGGGTCCAATATGTTTTATGGTGACATGCAGACTGAATTTGCTACTTCCTGAGGATTTTCTTAGAGCCAACGACATCCTGCAGACCGCTGGGTGCTGGCACGAGTGTGACACCCCTGCAATCAGCACTATAATCCAACACAGGTACTCCCTGTGCCACAGTGTGTGCCACTTGGGCAAAAATCAACAGCACGCTCAATTGTCATAAATCTCCAATAAACCATCTGCAAAATGGAGAATATAGCAGCAAAATGCACCCACCTTTAGCCATGGAAAATATAAATGTATATATGTGATTTAGCAACTTTAACCGGCCTTTGTACTTGATGAAGAGAAATGGGCATTTATGCCTATTTCAGATGTCCACTTCACCTTACCCTAGGAATACCTTTTACTTCTGCTTTGGGTGTGAAGGGAACTTCAGGTGATCTTGGAGTTACACCATGGCCAGATGACTCCTGCCGTGGCTGTTGGGATGAGGACCTTAGGGAAGGCACCAGAGCTCCTTGCAGAGCCCATCCTATGCTTGTGAGGGTGTTGGGGACATAACCTCTTACCAGCCTGGCACTCTCCCTCTGCAAGCCAGCAGAGCAAACTGGGCCTGCTTCCCACTGTGGTCACTGCCTTATCTCTGAGCTCTGCCCACATGCTGGCCCAACCTCCCCACTTGTGATGGGCGAGGGACTATCCACAGGCATGAACAGACTTACAGAAGGGGTCTGATCCTATTTATGATCACAAACTGTGAGGGGAAGAAAATACAGCTCCTCCAGAAGTGGCTGGGTGGACTCCTGTGTTGGCCCACATATCACCTGGTTGCTGCCACCTGGTATCTCAGCACCATACACAGTGGATTGCTTTCAGATTGTCTCCAATTGTCACTTTTTTTTCCCTGAACAAAACACTGAAATGTTCTGCAGACTAGTAAAATATGTCCTTGAATTCTGTAAAACTTCAAATGTGTTTGGATTTTTTTGTAAATCATATATTGTGGAAGTCTCCTTTGCACTGTCTCCCTCCTGACCCACAGCAAATGGACCCCATGGTTCTCAAACCTGCTTTCAATTGCTTTGGAAAGGTCTCTCCTTTTAATTTTGTGGTTTGCTCTGGGCTGAAAAATGTTCGTATAAGTGAGTAGGTGAAACCATTTTAAACCACAGGGAACCCCAGTGTTGAGATGAAAAGCAATTTTCTTCATGGATGGAATGTGTTTTATATCCCAACTGACCATGCTGGGATATATTAGACACTGGGATATCATTAGACACTGATCAGCAGTGGTTATCTCATTGACCATCCCAAAAGTACAAGCTGCAGGATGCTCAAATTGAAGTCACAGCAAAAATCATTACCATTTTTATGAGGGGGATTATGGCATTTTTCACTGGAATACACCCAGTCAGATATGCTACCAAGTGGGGGGAAAAGCAATAACCATTTGCTAATAGTTCAGCTCTTTTAGGGTCACTCGGGGTAGTGCTGTGGTGACCTCCCCATCCTCCTGCCTGGCTGCATCCATCTGGGACACCTAATGAATGATGGGTAAACATAACTTTTCCCAGCAAGACAAAATCTGTTTCTAACTCATGACCTGCTGACACTCGTTCATTATGTGGCCTTCTTCTGCCAGACAGGCTGTTTAGGAAAACCACTGACGGGCTGCATGCCCTGTGCAGCCATCCCTTAATTGCAGGACAGACCCTCTTAGTAAGCGGGTGATGCTGAAGGGCTGCTGAGTGGGTGTTACAGAAAGGGGATCACGGGCACTAAGTGCTCGCCATGGGGCCGTGGGACCCATTGCAGAGCCCATGGGGCTGGAGGAGACATCCTGGCTGGCCCTCATTGCTGCTGAAACTGGGCCATATTTCACCAACACTCTCCCACAGCCACCCCTTGCCTTGTGTGGGGATTTCACCTAACGCCCATGAAGATCAATGCACGATTTTTCGCTGCTTTTTGTCAGCTTTGAGTGAGGCATTATTTGAAATTTTGGGATATGTATCTGTTCTGGTGAAATCCTTCATGTTCACAGACCCTGCACTGTCCATCATCCAGAGGCACTGGGCTTGTCAGGGACCTCTCTGTCCTGTAGGTAATGTCCCAGCCTCAGCTAAACACGGCATGCAGCAGCCTGTGGTGTTGCTCTCCTGTTCCTCGGGGACCAGAAAGATTCATCTAAAGCAAATCACTCCAGCTATTTCTTGCTGATGAACAGATTAATGGCATTGCAGGGAGAACTTAACAAACACTTTCACTTCCCACTCTTCCCACTGATCTCCTGGGAATTGATGTGAGCTAGAGAGAGTGCTGTGTTTTTCTTTCCTCAGAGAGTCTTTGAGTTGTTCACCTGGCAAGGTAAACAACCACATTGATCTTATGAGGTTCAGATGAAGATCAAAGTAATTTGGGGATGCTCCAAGCTTTAGTTTTTTGGGGTTTTTTTCTAGAGCCACTTATATACCAGTTTTGAATCTTTTTTTTTCAATTCCAAAGAGCTGCATTAAAACACCTTATTGCCAGTAGGAGGGGAATATCTCCATTCCACTGAACGATGCCAAGTTATCATTACATTCAAACTGCATTTTAACAGCCTTCTCATTTTCAGGGCTTTTCACCTTTGCATTAATAAACACTCAAAATCCAAGAGCTGTTGAACTCATACCTTTCCCCATATCCTTGGTGTGTTTCCTAGAGGCATGACAGCAAGAGAGATTTGATCAAGGTCGAATGGAATCAAAACAATGGAGAGCCAGACAGTTGGCTCTGGAGCCTTGGCAGTGCCAGAAGCAAATAAAGCCTCTTTGTGTTTATCACTTCATTCAGTCCAGATGGGCCTTTTCCCCATCCTGCAGTCATCATCCTGTACCATACAAAGCTCTGAGTGATATTTCTATAGCATGTTGCTTCAATGAAGCTGTCCTAGAGTGGCTGTACCAGTGGTTTTGAAGTTGCCTCTGTGTCTCTCTTGTGGTTAGGCTTACAGATGCCTTCTGTGGTCTCTCTTTCTCTATCAGTCATCGTTTCGTTCTCATGCCTTCCAGATTTCCAGATACCTCCTGCCTGTGTCTGCTTGAAGAAAGGCACCCTGTAAAGCCCTCCCATGTATTACAAAAAGATCTGCTTCTGGTTTTGCTTCACATAACGCAATGTATGTTTTGCAAAAACCTAGGAACTGACAATCAGATTATTGATCACAGCCAACAATTCTGGCTCCTCAGTGTCTAATCCTACACTCCCCCCTGGAAAGTGGTTTTAGATTTGTTAAATGAGTTTGAGGCTGATGAAAAGCTAAGGTCAGACGTATGGGTCTTAAGCAGACAGAATACAGGGAGGAGCTTCTTATGTCATGTGCCCTTCTAATTAGACTCAGTTGCATATTGTACAATTCCTCCAGCTCAGGCTATCAGTCTTCCTTGGAAAAAAGCTTTTATCTGCCCAACATTCTGCACCAGATCAGGTCAGATTTGGCTCATTTGCAAACCTGGCCCATATTGTGCACAGGAGAAGTTCAAGTCATTGAGCACTCCTGCCCACCCATCACTCCCATCTGCCAGCTGGAAAGGGAGTTCAGCAGAGCAACTGCTGTCAGTTGTGCTGGCTCCCTCTGAAAACAGACTGCAAGAATGGGACAAGAAGGAAGGATCCAGGCAAAGAGATAGGAATTGGACGACTCAAAGTTCAAGCTTACATCCAGACATTCAGCCATAGTCCTCCTCAGGATGAAATAATTGGGGCATATGCAAAGCACAGAGTAGAAAATAATGTACATATACCTCAAATCCATGAGTCTGGATCCACTAGGGTGAATTCAAGCTCAGTTAATGTAGAAAAGATAAGGTGCACACTTTTAGGAGCTTTCAAGTTCAGCTGGCCCTGATCCCAGATATTGTGTCTCTGCATTAGCAATAAGCCTCCTAACAATTGGCTTTGCTGTTTTTGACACAGACATAGCACTGCCCAGGTGTGTCCAGAGACCAGCTGAAACCAAGCAAGAACGTGTGTCTGCAGTTTGTTCCTGACACAATCCTTTAGTGTTTTGCTGGGTTTACTCCTCTAACAGCACAGGCTTTGCAGTCACTTTTTAAAGCAGACCTAATGATTCGACCACTCCAAAAATCTAGCAGAAAACAAAACTGTTGGGCAAAATCAGAAAAAAACCCCAGTAGCATCACCATCCTCAAGGCTATGATACCACAAGGGAGCCTATACTACCGGCTGGTTCCGAGGTGTTTCCTCTCCAAAACCCTTTTTAAAGAGCTGAGTAACCTCATGGGCTTTGCACTGGGCTCTGAGCTGGTGTGAGCAGGGCTGCAAAGGTATAACCAAGCACAAAATATGACCCTGGCTTAGCCCAGCCTGACTCTGGCAGGGTTTTGCACAAAGCCACAGAGCCTGTGTGAGAATGCCCTCAGTCAGGCTCATAAAATGTTGTAGTTTGCAGCTGAGAAGGGATAAATTAAACTAACAAGCATGACAGCTATTTAAAAATAAGAAATCATGTTTCCTGGGGTAAAACAACATCTGAGGCCCCAGAGAGTCTGTACTTTGTATTTTTAATAGTACTCTCACTGCAACAACACTCTGCCCTCCACTTAGCCAGGCTGAAGACCCCAAGTTCAAACATTTCCCCACTGCTCTCTCCCTGGTTTACTGCAGCTCTCATCTTCACTATCACTCTGGAAAATTCTCTTTTGTGAGGAGAAGGGCTCATTAGCCAGGAATTGATAAACAAAACAGAGGGTGAAAGCAGAGTCCCTGCTCCCCAGAGCAGGCTCCCGGGGGGTGGTGCTGGCCTCCCACCCAGGAGGGCTCCGTGCAGCCCCCAGCTGCAGCCTGTCTGAGGGGACAGGCTGTCAGAGGGCTGAGCTGTCCCACGCCGGCCCTCTGGGGGAATCGTGTGCTGAGGGTATGAAAAATCTCTGTCTCAGAAGACTCTGCAAAGGCAGAGTGAGGCTGGCTGCCTTGGGCCAGTGTGTGCTGGGTTCTGGCACACAGGGAGTGGGTGGGTGCTGGTGGCTTTGGGTTACAGAGGTAGCAGAAGCTCGTGAATCCTCATTGCAGGGGAATTGAGGACTTATCTTCTACAAAAGTCTCCTTTTAAAAAAAAAAAAAACATGACATCCATACCCATTGGTGTTGCCTACGCGCTCCTAGCACTCTGCTGCTTTAAGGGGAGCTGAAAACAATTTAATGAGAATGTAAATGCAGCTAAAAGTAGCTTTGAGGCAATTTGGCAATGATTGCTAATGGCTAGCCTCTTCAAAGGAGGATAAATTTCAGGATAAATTCCCTGTGAGAACAGATAATCTGTGACAAGATTACATTAATGAAAAAGATCACACTGTAACCAGCCAACTTCTTATACACAATCACTCGGTTGCCAGTCCTCCAGATGACAAATAATACTGTTCTCTGTGGTCATTAGCATCGGCAAAGACAAAACAAAAGGTGTTAAAGTTATTTAAGGCAAAGCAGAACATTTTTCAACCAGAATTTTCACATGGTGACTGCTATGTGGATCGGGAAGCTGAGGCAGGGAAGCTCAGGGCTGGTTACAGGTAAGGCCATGGTTTATTCTTATGCATGAAACTCTCAGAGGCTGTTACGATTTAAAACTCTCCGGAGCAGAAGCTGATCATCTTTTCTGAAATTCTAGCAAACCTTCAAAGAAGAGTATTTCTCTGTGAGACTTTTAACCAGGGCAGATAATGATAAGATAAGTAGGACAGGTTTTAAACTAAAAAAGGAGAGATTTAGATTAGATTTTGGTAAAAAAGTTCTTTACCGTGAAGGTAGTGAGCCACTGGCACAGGCTGCCCAGAGAACCTGTGGCTGTCCCATCCCTGGAGGTGTCCAAGGCCAGGTTGAATGTGGCTCTGGGCAACCTGGTCTAGTGGGAGGTGTCCCTGACCATGGCAGGAGGGTTGAAATGAGATTGATGTTTAAGGTCCCTTCCAACCCAAACCATTCTGTGAGTTTGTTATTCTGTGGTCTGCCTTTTGAAAGCAATTCAGAGAGTAACCCGAAGACATGGTTAAAATAAAAGTCTGGATGAGTATACAGCATTTACCTTGCCTGGTTTTCCAAGTGACAGGAAACAGGGGTGTTTGATTTTATCTAAAGAGGAGTTGAAGATGAGGAGTTCATCACCCTCTGTGACACTACAGTTTTATCCTCCCAAAGGACAAGAGAAACAGCAGGTCCTGAGTGCCAGAATTGTCAGATTCAGCCTCAATATGGACCAGGTGAGTTTTTCAGAATTGATCACTTGGTGAAGCTGAGCAGAAACAGAGCTATCCACAGCCAGCTGCTTTCTGCAAACACTGTCCGTCTTCCCATGGATTAAGAAATCACTTTTTGTGGGCAAAGCCTGATTTTTGGGCTGATGACAATCTGCATGTGATCTGAAATGGAGATAAGCTGTGTGCTGCAAGTGTAAGCCAACTACAGAATGCCTTTCTGCAGAACTTACTGGAACATTTGTCATTAGCAATGTCTGCTTTTGATGAAAAATAACTTCACAATTGTGATAGAATTTTTCGCAGGAAAAGTATCTCTTTTTTTCCTATTTCTTGGATAAAAAGACTGAAAATAATGTGAAAGCCAAGGCTTTACTCTGTAGTATTGTCAGAATTTAAATGTTGACTTTCATTTTCCTTTCTTCATTTTTTTCCTTTTCTCTTCCTTTCTTGCAAAGAAAATGTACACTTCTTTGGTTTTTTTTATACCTTTGCATAACTATCCTTTTTCTTTCTCTTAGTTGGGAAAATGTAAAAGAGAGGGTAACAGTGGAGAAAAAGAAGACAAACTATATCAAACACAAGTATTTTAATTTTCTGAGAAAGTGAAATCAAGAAAAATATTCTGTTCACAGCATGAGCATTGTCAAAGTACTTTCACCACCTCCATCTTATTTAAAGGTTAAAAAGCTTTATTTCCTTATGTATGTTGATGACATTTGTTTCTTCTTTCTTTCCTTTCAGGACTGGTCCAACTCCTAATCCTTATCTTTTTCTTCACTTCTTCCACTTTGCACTGGAGGAACATTTTCAGAAGCTTCCATGGGACTTGGAATAAGTAGATCCTGTTTTGAAGAGTAACACAGACCCAGCTGGTCTCTGCCACTCTTACCTTGTCCCCACGTGCCAGGGCTGTGACCCCCTGCCCTGTCACTGGGCATTTCTCAGTGGCTTTAATCTAATGAGTTAACAGCCACAGTAAAGAGCAAGAAATGAGGAATTAGGGGCTGCATCCCTTGGGATGCTCCAATACAGGAGCCACATCTCAGCTCTCCTTTCCCAGGCACATCAGAGGCAGCCAGAGAGTCACCTTACCAGGCAGGACCAGCAGTACTGCAGATGATGAGTCTGTAAAGGCTTTACCAATCCAGGATTTTGATCCACGGGACCAAAAATGGCCTTTGTTCTAAACAGAGAAGTCCATGAAAAACAGTCACGAGAAATAATTGGATCTAATGGGAAACAGTTTCATCAGAATCAGCTGTGGAAGCATGTATGCCACGTAAGGCATGTGCAGCAAGCAAAGCACCTCTTGAAGGAAAAAGAAAAAATGCAAATAACCCAAAAACTGACAAATACTTTCAGAACAAAGGAATAAAGGACACTGTGTCTTGAAATATTTGAACGCCCATTTAAACACCCCTTTTTGCCAAAACGTTAGGCTTCTTGCTGCTCCCTTAGTGAGTGTGGATTTGGATATTTGTATCCCTGTTGATCCGTGGACTATTCCACAGCCTTGTGATGTGATGAGAAACAAATGGGCCTGAGCTGTGCCTGAGCTGTGTGGACACTCACAGGTCACATTTAACAGTGCTTTCTTTACACCTGCAGCCTTGCTGCCAAGAGGAATGTCTGCCAGGGGCCTGGATGTGCAGGTCTGGCTCAGACTTGTTCCTCTCCCCTCACTGTGCCTTTAAAAAGGAACCCTCAGGGCGTGCATAAAATTAGGCACATATATGCCTTAAGATACATTTCTGTACAGCAATGGTCAAATCTCAAGGAATAAGAGTATTTTTTAGCTTTACTTCATTCTTGTAGATGAAGTTTATAAAATTTCTTTCCTTCTATGTTTTAAGATTTTTCTCTGTCTTGGCAGGGTGTTTGTATGATTTTCTCTTTGCTAAATGGGAGACCTTTTTTTTTAATTAAGAATAAAGAGGCCCCTCCAAAGCTAAGGAAGTTGTAGCTTTCATACTCACATTGACACATGCTGCATTTTATGCATTTTATTCCATGCTGACTGGAATATTTATTTTTATGCTCATTTTTCTCTCTTCTCCATCTTCCAACCCTTTTTTGAACTTTTTTTACTCTTTATTTTTAGTCCCTCCAAGGTAAAATGCTCCCCAGCATCTCATCCCTTAGGTTTTGGGTGTGTTTAAATTTAATCAAATTCATTCATCCATCCCAGCAAGAGAGAACATGGCCAAGTGGCATTTAGTAGTGCCACTGAACCCCTAGACTTTATCAATAGTCACTTCCAGTGAAAGAAGCTGTTGGTTTCTTTGGTAAAACAGATGCAGGTCATGGAGGGTTACATTAAATGTTATGTGAGTTTGTCAGTCAAAAACCAGCTAAATACCCAAATGATGCAGGTTACCAAACACACCTGCCCTTTCATTTTGAGTTGCTTCATAGAATGTCACCAGCCAGTCAGTCTTTAGCTTTGCCTCCTTTTCCTGCAGACCTCAAAGGACACCAGGCATGGACAACAAGAATCCCTCTCTGTATTAGTTAGTAATTCATCCATAAGAATGGCAGAGAGGGATACATAGTCTGGCTCTGGCTCTGATATTTAGTCTGGCTCTGATATTCCTATTCCTGTTCTAATACAGACCTGTACCCCCTTCTCAGAAATATTGTGGTAACCCTTGGTGCGAAAATGAACTGTCTCAGTTGTGCAGACATCTCCAAAAGCTGCTTAAAAACAGCTGTCAGGAATATGATCCCACAGTACTTTCACAATGGGAATTGCTATTGAGATAGGGGTGTGGGAATTCTCCTTATCAAAATGAGTTAACACGCTTTCACTGACAGTTGGCCAGTGTGAATGATAAAAGGAGTAGAAGAAAAAGGCTGATTCTTCTGTCATTAAAGATTAAAAAATGAATTCTCACCCAAGGAAAAACCTGATACTCATGTAAGTGAGGGCAATTTTATATTATCCTGGTTTTTATAGTTGTCCTAGGTTTCCTGGAGAATCCATGTTGCACTGAAGAAGTCTTGATGCTCAGAGGCCTCTGTGCCTTTTCCCATCTTACATGGCAAGGCCAGGGTATCCTTCTGCCTTAGTAAACATTGTGCTTTGATGACTTTTGAAGGCCTTTTGCATTCAGGGCATGTTAGAGCGGCTCTTGGTCTACTCTATTTCATACCCACAAATTAAAGCATTATGGGAAAATTCCCAGGATCTACAGAAGCATGAGATTGTCTTTTGGCCACTAAGCTGAGTGGTGAATAAGCCTCTGGATCTGGCCCTGAATTTTCAACATGCTCAGTGTTTGGGGTCTCATTCTCCCTTTCATTTCTAGAACGAGACCTGTGAGAAACATAATGAAATTTTTTATTTCTAGAAGTTCCTGGCACCATTTTAGTTCACACAGACACCTCACCCTTCAGTGTATGCTCATCCATGCCCCCAAAGCTATGCAGATTGCAGATTCACCATTGCTGGTGCCATAGAGGAATCAGGACCCCAAACAACACAGCTAAAAGTGGTTTTAAGTGTCCGTATGTGTAATGTAACTTCAGCTGAGATGGGGACAGCGGGTGCTGATGAGATACACAGAGAGTTTACAGAAATCCAGTGCTGAGGTGGCCTGTCCCGCATGGCCTGCTGCAGGTCAGCCCTTCGTCCCGCTCAGCACGGTCACTGCGCAGGCCGTGACTCCTGAGGGCTGGGGCACAGCCACCCCCCAGGGAATCCTTCGGGAGGGCTCAGCTCCTGCTGCCCCCCAGACAGAGCCACAGAGCCCTTGGAAAGTGGCAGTGTGGGACACGTGTGCACTGCCACACGCACAGCCTGCAGGCACCTGTGAGTTACGAGGTGACAAACCCCGCACAGAGCCCTGCTGACTTCATAAACCACAAAAATGATGGAATTATTGCCACATTATGAGAAGGGATCCCGTCTTAGTTTTACACCCTGCATGAGGCAGGAGCCCTGATTCTTTCTCACGTGCTCTATAGAGGTTTCCAGAAGTTTCTCTGCTTTCTGAAGTTCAGGTTTTTTCACACCTTCTGCTGGTACTTGCTCCTGCAGCAGGACCCCTCTCTGTTGCCACCAGTACAGTCGCATGTACCCCATGGCTGTTCCTGAACAAGTCCCTGCAGGAAGAAAGTCGCAGCCAAGTCAGAATTTGATTCCTTTATATTGCCTCTGGCATTTCCTCATCTTGTAGTAATATTCATGCAGAGGACTTGCACGTTAAACTGAAATTAAAACAGAAAAGAGGCAGCACTAACAGTTCAGATATTTGTCTTAGTGTGGTTCCTTGCTCAGAGCCAGAAGCTGAGAGCTGGGGCACAGCAGTTCTGTCAGAAAGAGATCCAGTCTTGAGAGGAGAGAGGTTACCTCCATCCTCAGGGACTGTTCCAATACCTAATTATGCTCGAGATAATAAATTTACTTTTTATTTCCTATTCAGCTTTTTCCTGACTTCAGCTTGCAACCACTAGACCCTGTCATGCTTATGTCTGTGTAATTAAAGAGGACTGAACCTTCACCGCCCATTGCCTTTACAGGCAGCCATGGCTCGTGACCAAGACACCTCTTAATCGTATCCTGATCAGCTAACTAAAATAATTTAAAATATTCTAGAAATGCATGCTTTAAGTAGAACAAAATCAAACCACAGGGAATTTGGAGCTGTATTGCTGAGGCAGCACAACACTGGATGCTCTATGTGTACATAAATATGTATATTTTAAAGCTTCAGCAATTAAAATACCATGCAGAGACAGAAATTGTGGAATAAATGTAATAGCAGGGGCTTTTGTTTTGTTATGCTGTGACTCATCTCACTTAGTTAGGTACTTTTTGTTGCTGTAATTTCGTTTTATTGGGGTAGTTCCTTAAACCTTAAAACCTTCATTTTGGTCACTGCTGTCAAACAAACCAGAGCCATGCACAGGCTGGGTTCTCAGTTAAAACCCTGCTCCTCTGTGGCTCAGGAGAAGGAAAGGACTGCAGAAAAAATACAATTTTCCCCTTCTGCTGGTTACTTCTGAGGGCAGTGGTCTGTAACTTGAGCACCAACACATGAAAGCTTTTGGTGTCCTGCTCCCTCCTTACTGACAATCCATAATGGCTCAGAAACCTTCACAGGAGGTATCAAGAGCTGTCCATAATGAATAACTCTGCTTTCATGCAAACTACTTAAAGACAAGATTTCTCTGCCAAGATCAACAGATTACTAAAAGAAAAAAAAAAAAAGCATTTACAGAACATATTGTTTCAAAGAGATAAAGAGCCAGAAGAAACATAGATCTTGAAGAACTGAAGCCCATTTAATTTCAGACTGCTCCACAATCATTCTCTCCCCTCTTCTCTACTCTTTCCAAAATCCCTCTGTGATTTTTTCAGTTTAAAGTCTGCTTTTCTTGTATGCTGGTTCCACCTAAACCTGCCTGTCCCAAAGGTCCAGTTTGAATTGCACAAAGCAAGGAACAGCTTTGAAGGCTAAAGTGCTAAAAGGGCTTCTACAAGCCACAAAACTGACCAGGCTGCACCTTGGCATAGAGTGGTACCCATCTTTTAGCTTTGATGGGCATTCAAAAATATCATCTTTCAGCCAAAAAGAAGAAAAGTGGCTAGAAATGCAAATATCATGGACCAGTTCTAGATTTACTGCTTTCAGACCTAGAGATTCCCAGCAGTGAGCATATTTCTCATATATTTCTTCTTAGTTTTATCATGGGGGTTGAGGTTTCTTACTTGATTTGCCATGTGTTCAACCCTGTAATTGGTTAATTGCATTTCTTTATTGGTTATTCCACAAACCACATCTAAAAATCCTAATTCCAGAAGTGGTAAGGTAGTTTCCAAATAAATTCTGGGAAGGAAAACCTAAAAATCAGATAAAAATGCTAGTACAAATCTAGTCCTATGTATTTTCAAGTACTACAACTTCCCCTAATGCAACTTCCCCCAATGCTATGTTCTGAAAAATTCATTAGGACACTCTAACACTTCTCTACGTGGCAAAATTCTTTTTTGTGACAGCATGGAAATATACAAGATACAGTGAAAGACATTCATATCCAAGTTATGCAATTGTCAAAGTGTTCATATTTTAGTTAAAATTCACTAAGTGACGGGAATGTGACATCCCTTTGAACTGATTTCCAGTTATTTTTGTTTGCAAATAGTTTTAAGTCATTAATCAACAGAGCTTCCTTGAACCCTTAACAGAACCACTGCTCTGCTTGGTTGTTTCTCTTTGAAGGGGATTGCAAAACCATTTGCTGTAGTTTCAATCCACATGGGTTCCTGCTCTGAATTGCATGCTAAGTTTTGGGATGGAGCAAATTCTTCATCTGGTTTCATGTCAAAACCATCTGAAGTCAGAGTTTTGCACAGAACTGATGCAGAGCCATAAATTGTCCAAGTTCAGTGTGGATTGGCCCAACTGTGTTTGCTTGAGAAAGGGTGGGAACTGGAGCAAATCCTTGAGGGAAAATGAGCTAAGTTTCAAACAAAACTTAAGACTATGCAAATTTTACATCATTTCAAGTTTCACAGCCAGCATGTTTAGAATTCTTTCCCTATCCTTTTCTCCAGAAAATGGGACCTGGCCCCCAGTGTTCTTCAGAAAGGCTAGCAGAAGATCAGCTGAAGAAAGAAAATTTGCCAAGTTTCTCTTGCACAAAGTTCCACATATTTTTACTCCAAAGTATTCATACTTCTGTTATGTTCACTTCCCTAAACAGACACACATGCAAACTGGTGGACCTGACGTGTCATTTCCCACATTCAAATGTACAATTTAGGTTCACAACTGGACACAGAAAACAAAGGAAGATGCCATCATTTGTCTGGGCAAATGCAAAGCTAGCCAGCGTGCATTGGGTGAGACTGAGAAAAAAAAATCCTCTGATGTTTAACAAAAGTATACTCCTGAGGAAAACAAAGTCTCATTCTGCAGCAGGAAAAAAAATCAGAAAGCTTATATGCTTGTTGGATAAATCAGCTTTGCCAGATTCTCAGCTAGCAAACCAGAGTACAGCTTGGTTGTATAGTACTAAAATTATTGTAAGAAATAAGTATTCTCAAGAATTATTTATTTCATTATGAGTTCCTCCTTCTCTTTCAGATGTTTTATTGCAAAGCAAAAGCTGAAAGTTTTAGAGACAATGTTTAAAATCTATCTTGTTTTCCTGAGCTGCTTCATGTGTGCAAAATATCAATTTCAACTCAGCGCAAGAAGCAAAACAAAGCTTTTAGGAGTATCTCCTGCTAGAATAATAGCTATAACTGGAGAAAATAGATAAGCTTTGGGGTGTACAAGCAGGACCTTTAAGTGCCAAAAAGCATGTTTAACATTTTCCATTGATAAAAGCCATTACTCACTGAAGTGTGTCCTTCTGCTTGATCAAAGCACCATAAATCTAAAAAAATAAATCCAGCTAGCACTGCCTGGGCACAGATATGTTCAAACACTGTTTGTTGTCCCTTCAATGATGACAGGGTAACCCTGAAAACTGTGTTCATGATCTGCTTTTCCAAATATTCATTCAGTGCTGTTTGAGAGAGCCTAAGAGCTGTAAGATGCCCTCGTGGGCTGGCGCTGTGTCACACAGGATCTACAAAGGGTCTGATGGGGGCAGGTGAGCCACAAAAGGTATCTCAAGGCTATGGGTTACCACATTTAAGCAACTGAGTTCCATCAGTGTGTCACAATAAAAAACCATTGAAGCTGAAACCAGAGTTTATAAGAGAAGAGGCCTGCAGTGGTGGGCATTTACATTTTTTTAACCTAGATTGGTTTCATCTGGAATTAAGTTTGAAAATGGTATGAGAGAATGGATATAAATCAAACATCTCTCCCTTTTTCACAAACTTTCAATGAAGGAAAATGTTATTGAGGTATTGGAAATATGATGGTTAAGTTTCCTAGAGAAAGACATGTACAGGGCAGTGCATAAACCTGGCTATTGCTCTACCAAAAAAAGCTGAAAATTGATGTGAAAGAAAACAGATCTCTTCTGAGTGCTGAGATCCAAACCCAATAGAGTTCTTGGGCTCCCAATGCTTATTTGGGTACCTGACTTTGTATTGAGACCAAGAGGAATGAACTCTTGGTCTCGTGCCCACATACTCTCTGGGCACCAGTGCACCTGGATATCTTCACTCAGTAGGAATAGCAACACAGCAAGTGTCAGTTCCATTTGCTGTTGTTTTTTTTTCCAAAACCTCCTCCAAGACCTGACACTTCCAGGAATAGAAAATACAATCAACTTTCTCCTGAAGTTTTTGACTGCCCATGCTGAGTGTTCATGTCACCAGTGATGATCATCCTAAGCTTCTCCAGAGCTGATCCATGGCTGTGGGGGACTTCTCCACAGCATGAAATCTCAGGGGTTCTTGTGGATTTGCAAGAGCTTGAACTTGAGGTGGAGAGTTTGGTCGGAAGTGAGCTTCTGTCCAGCTTCATCTGCAGCAGCCATCAAAATTGTGCAAAAGCCCACAAATTTTTGTATGATATTCATGGACATGAAAAAGGTACCTGTTACCTGCTTGAGCCTCAACAACCCTAAGGGATGTTTTGGACTTAAGACAAATTCACTTTTGCAGGGTTTTTTGTTAATATTCTTCTACACCCAAGTCAGAACTCTTTGCACACCTGCAGGTCTCCCACTGAGTGACTGTCAGGATTGCACAATATTAAACAAATCTTGGCATTTCACAGTGTCCACTAATTATAAGCACATCTGTTTAAGAGCAGTCAGAGGAATGAAAATCCCAGCATCAATGCGTTTGATGCATGTGTTTGCTTCTCCTTAGAGTGAGGGTGGGAAAACACTACTTTAAAAAAACCTGTGATCTTAATTTCTCTTCCAAACAAATGTAAATGCTCTCTGAGCTCCCCTGGGGAACATCACTAGAATATGGAGGATTCTCAGGGAAGATGAGCAAGCCTGAGGGCAAACTTTTTAAAATGTGTTCATGTCTGTTAAAACTGATTTAAGATAAAAATAAAATTCGGAGAAAGCAACCAAACTCAGGTCCAGGCAGAGGTCTTGCATCTGGGATCAGTGGGAAATAGCAGTCACTGCAACATCAGCAAATTTTGGATCATAGTCATATAATATCCTCAGTTGGAAGGGACTCACAAGGATCATCAAGTCCAACTCCTGCCCTGCCTAAGGCCACCCCAAGAATCCACCATGTGCCTGAGATCCTGTGCACATCTCTTGACACTTCATCCAGTTGAGAACTATATGTGGCTGTAGGTGGTGTCTCCTCTCACCTCTTGAACCCTGACTCAGGTCCAGCCTCATGTTTCTGGCACTGTGAGTTAACTGTCTTGCTCAGAAACAAGTTTGTGAGACTCAAATATTCTGTTGTTTATCTATTTTAGCAAAGAAAGCAATGAGAGCAAAAAGGTTACTATTTCATTTATGCAATTTTCCTCATTCACAGTAGATGATCTTGGCAACAAGACCTCTTATGTTATAAGAGCGGTTTTCCTATTCAAACAAATATCACATTACTACAGACAATAGCATATTACTACTTGGTGGTCTGAAATCCCATGTCCTGAACCTTTTGTATTAATGTGGATAAGGACTAATGATCCTGGAGTCAGTAGTGTCAGTCAGTGTCACAGTCAACTGAGTAGGGGGTGCTTTGTCTCTGTTTTTGTTTGAACTTCTAACTCCCACGGGAACTTTTCTCACACCGGGCCCTTCTTGACCCAAATACTTCTTGTCTCCCTTCACATGTCCCTTGTTAAAAGCACCCAGATAGCCAGTTAAAAGCTATCAGCAAAAGCGCGGGTTCTCCAGACATAACGCTGTCTGTCAGCCTTTGGTCCTGTGAGCAACACCAGCCCAAATTTCATCCCACTGATCTGTCACTTTTTATCTTGCATTTAAATGTATTTAACGATCAACAGAAACTTCTTCAGCCTGTGGTGTCCAGCAGCTATTTTTTGGGAGAGGATGCAGCTGGTGGAGAGCAGTGGTTTTGCACCGGGGATGGGTGAGCTGCAGTCACAGCAGCCCATTCATCAGAGGCATCAGCCCGCTGATGGCTCCATTCACTGCTCAGTCAGATACTCTGGAGTCCTCCTGTCTGCCTCGCAGTGCTGAGAGTCCTGGCAAGCCAGTTTATCTCTTTGCACAGATACTTGCAGCCCTGCCTGGACTGAAGCTGTGGGGCTCATCAGTACATTAGCAAAGCTGAGAAGGAAATCTTAAATCCTTCACGACCAGACTCTGGTACTTGAGATGACCTGGGTGGGAGATGGAGGCAGAGGAATCTGACCTTTGTGAGTCACCACCAGTATCAGCAGCATATTGCTCAATCAGGGGATTTTCCCTGGCACCACTTATACCTCCCAGCTTTGCAGTCCTTTCTTGGGGAAGAAACCCAAGGTGGACTCACTGTATTTTGCCATGCCCCTGAATAAAAGCCCTGCACTGTTCAGGGACACAGCTGAAGTGAAATTCAAGCTGACCCCCACTGTGGCTTGCAGAATAACCAGATCTTGGGCTTGGCTATCTGATAGTGTACACAGCACAGGCTGTTTATTTGCAGGGTTTTGATGAGTACGTGGACAATCAGGTTTCCTGGGAAGTGGCACCAAGCCTGACAGAGTTCAAGAAACATTTGGACAATGCTCTCAGGCACATGGTGTGATTCCTTGGTTTGACCTGGGCAGGGTTAGGAGTTAGACTCAATGATCCTTGTGGGTCTCTTCCAACTCAGGATATTCTATGATTTTACAAATCAAGAGCAGTCCTTGGCTGCAGCTGCCATGGTGGCAGAGGGCAAGAAAAGAAACAGGCTGTGAAGATGGCACTGTTTCATATGCCAAAACACCAGCAGAATATCCTTCCCTGGGTCACTGCATTGAAATCAACAGAGGATCAAACTTGTCCTGCTAATGACTCAGGTGATGCCTCTGAGCACTCTGCTGCTATGCTGAGACCACGAAGCTGGACGTGAGCAAAATTCCTGTATGGTTAAAATAGGGTGAACTAAAGGACAGAGAAACAGCTCTGTTATTGTCTAGACCTCCAGATCATATCCTTAGAGGCTATGATGCAGTTTATTCAGCAGAGGAAATAAAGACTGCTTGGATAAAATCATCTTACACATTCCCATGCTCTACTCTCTTGTGAAAGTGTTTTTAGTGTAGAGCTACACCACTTTAATTATATTCACTCCTTCAATAAAAAAGCATGACTCACACCTCTGCATGGGAGATGAAAGATGTGTGGAAACCATAAAAACACTAAACCAGCATGTAAAGCCGGCAAAGCCACTTATCTTCATGGAATATTTTAATGTCTCTCTTGTTCTTCCAGGGAAGCTATGGGACAATTTACGCCTTTAAAAAGCCTCAGCTTGTAAATAGATATCTAAAATATCTTTTCTAAAGCTGGTTCTGCAAAATAGCTTTTAAAGGACTGATATGGGGTTTAACAGGGCATACTAGGTTTTAGCACCCTGAGTGTTATGTTAGCCATCCCTTCTTCGGGTATGAATATAATGGAAAGGAGGCAGAAGAGCCTCCAACAGAGATGGCAAACAGAGAGGTGATGACAGGGTGTCTTCCTCACCATGAATCCTAAATGATTAGTGATGCAATAGCCAGACCCCAGCTCCCTGCTCCCACTTGCCTTGTCTCACCTTGCATGGAGGTCATTTTGGGCCACCTTTCCCTCTGGAGTCACTAGCTGCACCCCAGCAAATCTTGTCCCCTACTCCAAGTGCTATGGAGTCTCATGGTTAGGGCTCAGCTTGGCAGACCCATGTCTCTGTCCTCCTGGGAAGGCTTTAACCACAAGCCTAGCAAGCAAAGTGAGACACTGTCACCATCTGTCTTTGATCTCAGCTTAGTGCAAAGTCTGGGGACAATCACAGTCACTTAATCTCATTTTTGGGTTGCCTCCCAAGGCAGATATCTCCTTCCTCATCCTCAAGTACCCGTGAGATGGGGCTCCCAGAGCAGACATCTCAGTGGCTTTTGGTACCTTTTGACAGGATAAAAAGTACCTGAGGGATTCATCAGAGTTTGTGGTGGACACAGAGGAGCCTTTGTGGACTGGGTGGCTGAGAACACCACAATCAGAGCATTTTGGGCACTAATTGTCCACAAGTTTGAGCTGCCTTTCATGTACACACACAGACACACACACACACTCACACTAGTTATATATTCAGTGATCTGTGGCTGTGCTGAGGGTGACCTCAATTAAAATGTGTCTTTGCAGGCAAAGTGTGGTGATGCACAGGGGTCTACAGGGCAGTGAGAGCTCCTGGATTTCCACAAGGTTCATTACAGGCATCCATGAAGCTGACACAGAGTTTGTTATTAATCTTTGGCTGTAGCACTCTTATTGCACATCCCACCAAACTGAGATTCACTAGACATCATGATGTAAGTTTAGTCTAATTTAATCTGTTTTAGAAATGCCTCGTATATTTTACTGGTATCACCCCAAAGCTGGGCATGCAGCTGAGTCTGCAGACAAGGAGGGGAGGGTGATTTGCTGTGACAGGACTCCTGTCCTGGCCAGCAGCAAATCAGTAGCATGAGCATTTAATGGGGACATCACATATTCCATGAATGTTCTGATGGAACATAAAAATCACAGGCAGCCACCCAGGCTTGTGTGCATAAATATCTGCTAGTTATGGAGCTGCTCCAGATCTGGGATCATGTAAGGAGATGTATGCAGCACTGGTCAGAAGTGCCCAATTTAGATGCAAAAATTAGGATTTTATGCCAATGGTGGAAAGCAAGCCTCTTCAGGAGGTCATTTAGGATGCTGAATTAGGAGGCTGAGTAAGACTGTAGCCAATGTAGAGAAATGAGTCTCCAGACTGAGGTAAGCAGCCCCCATGAAGTGCCTAACCCTCTGACAAAACCCCTACAAACCTCTAATCACCAGTGTTTGATAGGAGCTGTGCAGGGAGGCAAGGTCTAAAGCCACACAATTAAATCACTTTAGGATACTCACACTTTCCATGGTTCATCAGCAATGGAAATCCAAGCTAATTTATATTTTTGTAATAGCTGAAAAGTGGAAGCTAAAGAGCATTTTAAAGATATTAAAGTAGTTTAATAGTTTGTCAAATGTCCATACTTTGCTGTTCTCTCTCTGTCAGTAAGCTCAGCTCTGCTCAGCACCCACCCACCACCCCTTTATGGTGCATAGAAAAGGGAATCCATTGAGATTGTGATATCATTTTCTGCTTAAAAATTGCTTCTACCACTTACTGCACTTTTCTGCCTCACTGCCAGGCATGTGACCACTACTTTACACATCCCAAGAGATTCAAACATGATTCTAACTCCTTTTAAGTGAAGAGCAAGCAATGAACAGCTCCTCCCTGCTTTGGATCATGCCATGGATCACATCAAAGTGAAGTCACTACCACTGTGCATCTAGTGGTATGCTGGAGAAGAATTGAGAGCTCTTTTGTGCAATTTTATAAAGGCAACACAGAGGGATTAGCGTGCCATTAGTAATGCTGTTTGTCACAGTATAATTTATTGAGGCTGATTGGTAATTTCATCAGTCATTGCTGTTGTGCAACACTTAAAAATCTGCAGCATTACATGGAGAAGGCAGTTCAATGGGCCATAATATTTAGCAAGGGTAAAGGCAAGGGTAAAACTATGTAAAATTGTGGGGCAGTTCTTGTCAGCATTAGAGAACAAGCATGATTAAGAGCCATGTCTGCTGATGAGGTTGCTGAAACACAGTAAGAAACTTAAGAACATATTCTTGATGAGCACAATACTGCCCTGTGCAAGAAAAAGGAAAAAAAAATCACATGGGGGGAGTCAGAGTCAGGCTGTGAAGGGAGGGGAAGGTTTTTGAAGGCTGCTTCCTGGTACTTGGTTCTCCAGCAGAAAGGGTGCTAGGAAAATCTACCCACAGGAATAGTAATGGCACCTGTGTTAGGATACTTCTTGAAAGTTAGCTATTTATTCTCTGTACCCCCTGCCTCCCCATAACCTTACTGGCATGGTAAACCTCAGCTTCTTTCCAAAAGCGTGTTAAGCTGCTTGACCTTCAAGCACTGCAGCAGAGCAGAGGGTAACCAGCTCTCCCTCAGAGGCTACGTGAGCTAAGGATTTTATACGTGATACCATACTGAAGAAACTTCCCTTCATGCACTGAGGAAATGATTAATCCCTGTCAGACTGCAGCACACAGAGTTGTTCTTCTGCAAATGGTGTCATTGTGCCCAGAACATGGATACAGGAGAAGGAGGTGAGACCCACAAATAGTGGCCATGGGAATGGTCCAGCACCTCCTAGAATCTGTCAAAGCTTCTAATATCTTGTCAGATTTTTCCCTTTTAACTGATATCTTTCCATCTTTCTATCTGTCTTTCTTTTATTTTTATCTTTTTCTTTGTTTGCTTTTTCCTTGTTGTTTCCTTCTTTCTTCTGTCTCAGCACCTTGCCTTGCCTAGCCACCTTCCTAATTCAAACACACCCAGCTTACAACGTTTATATCTGTGAACAACATCTTCACATGCAGAAATAAAGTCACTTCCAAGCTTTGGCATTTGCAGGAGTTGAGCCTGAAGTGTTAAAGTACAAACACTTTCTGATCAGCCATTCCCTTGATAACAGATGGCCCAATCTATGCTCCAAGATTGTCTTTAACTCTGTCTGACCCAACGTAAAACCAAATGTTCATAAACTGCAGTTCTCCATACCCCAAGATGTCCATTTTTGGCTGTAAATCTGGAGCACATGCTGTTATCTGAGATTTGTAAGTCATGTGTGATACAGGGAGGTGCATTATCTTCCTTGGGGGTGTCTGCTCGACGCAGGCAGAGCACTGCATCCACCAGCAACTTCGGCTGCTCCAGGGAAACTCTCCCTGCCAGTGTTTTCAATGTGATAAAGTCATTTTTCTAATTTCCCTGGATAATACCTCACTTTATACCTTGGGTAAATATACCGAGCCCAAGCCATGGGAATCACAGGCATTAAAGGCCACAGGAATCACACTGTGCTTGGGTGGGAAAGGACCCCCTTGTACATCACTGCAATTTTGGTACAAGGTCTGCAAGGATGAAAGCTGCTTCTTTCCATTGGCATGAGTGTCACCTCAAGGGCAGGAGAGCAGAGAAAAAATGCCAGATGTAGAGCCCATGGAGCTGCTGAAATAACACCTCAAAGTTAATGAATTGTGAGGAATCAAACCCCAGCTCAGATGTCTGGCTGAAAACACTCTTCCCCAGCATTCATTCAGCTACTAATGGGTTGTGTCACACACTGCTGCTGAGAAAGGAACAGGGAGATATCTCCAACTGGATGCTTGGCACACCCTCATTTAAGGAGGAAAAGGGCTGGATCTGCTCTTTCTGATAAAGCCACAAATTCTGTTAATCAAACGGATGCAAAAAAATCACCTTTCTTATAACACTTTAAAATTTTGTCTCAGTCTTCAAAATAAGAAAATAAGAGAGAATTTGCTTTTAAGGTGTCCATAAAATAGACAAATGTTCAGGTTCAATTGATGTGAAAAAATGATCTTTTCACAGGCATTATTTTTTGCAGAGCAGGGGGAAGGGGATCTCCTAATCTGTTTATACTAGGATTAATATTAGGAGTGAGTTAGTTTTTCCAAGATTCAGCAGAGCATGAGGGGGAAAACAAAACAAAACTTATTTTCAGGAATGTTTACCAATGGGTTCTGGTCATGATTTGTGTTTTGAAACTTGGGAGGCCAGTTTTTGAGCTTCACTGTTAGTGTTTAATTTAAGGATTAGGAATTATTGAGTTAGGTTCATTAAAATAGCTAGGTTTTGTCCTTCAAAAATTTAAGAAAACATGGTGTAAGCCTCAGAGAGAAGGTCTCTTTCTGGGTAACAACAGCCTCATTCAGCTTTAAGCATATGGCTGTCTTTGTTTTAGAAACCTGTGTTAAAATAAGGATAAGGCTCCCCATTCCAGCAGAATCATCAGCTCTGTTCTCAGGGATTTACATAGCTCTCAATAATACTTGTTTAAGCCTCGAGAAATCTACTGAGATCCCAGCATATTAAAACTACTGTTAAGTGTGATGGGAGTAATTTCTCCCCTAAATTTTATGTTCAGTTCCCAGTTTGAAGAGAGGGGAGTGTGAAGCACCAACATCACAGACAGGATAAGGCTGGCAAAGGGCAGCTCTGAACTCTGTGTGTGAGTAGAGGATGAAGATACTGAAATATTAAAAGAAAAATTAAAAGAAAACCCAAACCAAATCTTGAGGAGGGACCAGTTCAGATCTCATCATGAGGACATCCTCTTGGAAATGCATGAATAGGACAAAGGTGCTTGTCCTATTGCAATGGGCCAGTCTGCAAAAGGCAGAATGAATTCCCATGCCCCGGCAGGAGGAGGACAAGGCTCCTCCAGGGCCAAACCTCACCCCTTGAGCATCCCAAATGGTTTGCAGCAGTCTGTGTGGCTTTTTGCCAAATGCATGGCAGGATCTTTGCACTGCCATTCTCAGCAGGTCTAAGTTCTGCCTTCAGCCACTTTAATGTACCAGAATTCAAAGCAGCTGCCCCCTTACAGTGTGGACTAGGACCAGCCCCAACTTGTCTACGTGTGGTTGTGCTCACAAATGTCCCATTAACTGAGAACAGTCCTTAGTGGGTTTTCATTTCAAGAAGAGTTTTAGAAGTTTGGGTCACTGTAAACAAAATTGTGCTCTCCTCTGTTTTGGGTGTTTTATAGCAACTCAGCTCTTTTTTTCTGCAGCCCAACCAGCTGACTGTAGCTGGCAGGAAGACAGTGAATCCATTTTACGATGGCTTCCAAAGTTTCAAAATGTGTTTTGGATCTGCTTTGGAGTGAAAACAAAACCTTTTGAACTATTTTGTACTGTGAAGTCATGTCAAGACCATTTTTGCCTGGGAAGACTCTGAGCTTCCCTCTGTGATGCAGACTGTGAAGACAGCCTTGGCATTGCTGCTGGGTGTCAGGTGGCAGCTTGGAGCTCTGGAAACAGCAGCTCAGTGATTTTTCCAGAAAAATCTGGAAATCTTCAGATACAGCTAAAAGACAAGCTGGTTCCTAGACCAGAGAAGCTGTGGATGGCCCATCCTTGAAAGTGCTCAAAGCCAGGCTGGATGGGGCTCTGAGCCACCTGATTTAGTGGAAGGTTTCCCTGCCCATGGCATGGAGGCTGGAAGGAGATGATCTTTAATGTCAATTCTGTGATTCTACTCTGGACAGTTTCTTCTAGGTGGAATAGCTGCTGTGACTATTCTCAGGAATGCTACAGCTCTTCCTAATGGTGTAAGGTCACAGTGACATTGAATTTCTGTGGCAACAAACCAGCCATGGCCAAAGTGGATTTTAATCCTCATTCCCAGCCTCACTTTTCACTTTTACACATGCCATCAGCTCGCTGATGTAGATACCACTCTTCTCATCTTTCTGTGCTTAGCAGGGGGAGATACACTGTGCAATAACTAAATAAAAACAAAAAACAACAAAAAAAAGCCTTATCAGGCTTGAAACTATCTTGTTTTCCTTCTTTGTGTTCTTATATTTTTCCAGCATCTCTGTTTCATTTGTTGTTTAAGAGCGATAAACTTACTAAAAAATGGAATCTCTGGTCCAGAAAATACCAACTCTAAGTTAATTTTTCCAGGAAGAGACCCTGACTATGCCTTATTTGTACTCAGTATGTCAGCTGTCACATACTTTCAGACCTGTGAGGAATTACACCAGCATTGGATTACAGTGTACTTGATTTTGAAGAAAGAAGCTGTACTACTGTAATTGTTATTTAAACCATATCCTTTTGATTTGTTGGATGCCAAGCTCCCATTCACACGTAGCATATCATGCAGTCAAATATAAGGGGCCTGCCTTTGAGGGGAAAAAAATAAACAACACTTTTTTTTTTTCAGGTGAATTACTCACTTTTTGCATAAAAAACATGATTTCAGCTAGAGAGGGGGAGAAAGAAAATTTGAAAATGTGATCTTTCAAACATGAGGGCTTCCTGTGAAACATGACTCCGTGTGTCAGGTGCTGTGATAGCACAAAGCTACTCCCTGAAGAGCTTTCAATCTGAATAGAAAACAGTTAGAAAAACACCATATTTTTAGTATAGATCCTTATATACTCCAAATGGATACACAGACCAGTGAGAGAGTGGATATGTTATCAGAAAAGGAAAATTTGAAAAGGAAGCCTCTCTGGGAAGGCAGTCAGATGCACTAACCACAAGATTATCATTCTTAGTTATTATCTTTTCAAAAGACTTCACATCATAATTTCTGCCATTCTGGTTAATACCACATTAAATGGAAAAAGCAACCTACTTGTCACATAAATTACTAGGGCAGACCTGCCACCAGTCACCCATAAGGAGGCACTGCCTCTTTTACATCCTTGATGATGCTCTGAGGCTTATGGAGTCCACGTGGTTCAGCCAGGCATTGCCTCCACACAACCTTTGCTATCACTTTCTGCCTCACATACCAGTTATTTCCCCACATTGTTGTGGAGCTCATCTTACATGCTAGGATTAACTAAGAGTCAGACTCAAACCTGGGACCAAATCGGGGGGACATCAAGGCATTGTCCAAAGAGCTGGCAAACACCAAATGCCCAGCAGCCCTTCCAGATGGAGATTAGTTATTTTCTCCTTGCCCATCCATCTCCCTGTTTCCCCATCAAACAGAACTGGGCACCCATGATTTCTTAGCCACAAAGTACATGGTTTATATTTGAAGAAAGGCATTTGTAAGAAAGATGACAGATTCACGTAAGCATCCAGTGAACTCATACTGTCTTCTTCAATGTTTATATTAACTTATTATGCTCTACTGTTCTCAAATAATTACATAACTATCCACAGTCATTTCAAACAGCCCTTCAACCCACATCAGCCTAGTGTATAAACATTAGTGCTTTATACAGTCATTTTGTATGAAATTTGTCTGCAGGGCAACAGTTTGCTGTACTGTATGCCTTTTGTGAGATGACTCAGGCAGCAGTTAAGACTCAAAGTGCTTTTGATTCCCTTGCAAACAGTCTGTCTGCCTTCCCTGCTGTCTGAAGCCCAAGATCTCAGAAGGGGTTGTCCAGTATGATCTGTGTCCAGAGTCCCGCTAATAAATCACTGAGCTGCAAATAAGACACAAACAGATCCCAGGCATCTGGACCCCTCACTCCATAACTGCAGGCACAAAGTCTTCCATCATGTCTTCTAAACACATCCAATTTCAGCTCAAGCACCCATTGTTAATGGGTCAGATGCTGCCAGGTTGCAAGAATATGGTTCTGTGCCCAAGCAGCATTAATTTGTGTCACATTTGAGGTCATTAGCTTGGGCCCAGCCCTGCCCTAGCCATAAATGAAGGAAAACACACCCTATCTGGAAAGATTTGGTGGCTTTCTGCCCTTTGAGTTATAGTCCCATGCAGTAAAATAAAAAAAACCCCTGAAACTCCAGAAAATGGTGCAAAACAACTTAACTCTCAAAGAGACAAAGACTGCCTCCTTGGAAAAACTTTAGGCACTCTTAAAAGCAAGAAAAAAGCAAAGCTTAAAAGCATAGGATGAGTCACTGTCTGACTTCCCACCCTGCTTTTGGGCAGAGAAGGTGGAGAAACAGTCCAGCAGAAAAAAATGTGTCATCATGACAAGCCTGTTCATCTCACAGTGTAAAAAGTGCCCAGGAGACAGTGAATCCCATCAACCAGGAGCAATTAGGCACTGGGAGTAAGGACTGGCAGAAGGCATAAGCACCATGTAATTCCAGTTTAAGACCTTTTGAAACATAGAAGAGAAACCTGAGGCAACCTTGGCCTGGGGACAGATTCATGTCCCTCCACCTTCATCCTGAAGTGTTGTGGTTTTATCTCAAAGTGAAGAGGATTTTGCACAGCACTTGCACATATTCTCATTTGAGAGGAAAGCAAGGAAGAATAAAATCTCAGGAAATGTTGCTGATTTCTCTCCAAGTTTGAAGAAATGGACACTTCTGCCTTTCCTCTTACTGGCAGGAGGCGTTGTGGTCTTTGTTCTTTGAAAGGGAGAAAGATTAAAACCTCTGGGCTGTAAAGAACATTTTTTAGTAGTTGTCTCTTTCTCAGTGACATATCCTCTTATTATATGTACACACAAACATGCACACATGAACACACAGACACACATTTTCTATTTCATTAAAAAACATTCTGGTAACAATCAGAGGCAGCTCATAAATGTCATATTTTGAAAAGCATAATGCACGATTCCCTCCTTAGAGCAGTTTTTATGACAAACAGTATACCAATGTTTGCATATAATTTCTAAGACTATAAAATAACTTTTTATGGTTCTTGGGCTAATATCTGAAAAGTAGAGTACATTTTCATATGAAATTCTTTCACAGTATTTAAAGCACAATATCCTCTGCCAGTCCACCCTCCCTCTCATTTTTCTTTCTATGCAAAAACACGTGACAAAAAGCGAAGTGCTTTTAAGAAACATACCTCTGGCCTAGAGCCAACCCCTCTTTTTCTTTTTTTCTTTCTTTTTACTTTTTTTTTGGTTTTGCCAGTTGAAGCTGACAGATATCTATAGCAAACAGTTAACATATATAAACATGTCAGCTGTAAAACAAATACACTTTGAAAGAAAACAGAGAGCTGGAGTGGTTTATGCTGCAAGACATTGTTGGTGCAATTAGCAGACACAGGGTGTGAGGTCTTCAGGGCACGTTTGGCAGGTCTATCCAAGGCAGAAGTACCTTTCTTCTTCACTCTGTCAAGTCCTGTGTGGATGGCATTGGATAAAAAGACAGGCCTCTGGTGTCACAGCCACCATCTGGTGCAGATGAAAAGAAGGCATAAGCAGTTTTTGATGCTGAGGAGGTGTGCATGAGAGACAGCTGCAAGCACGCGTTCCAGGGATACATTTCACAGGTCAAACAAGCCAAATCGTCACTGAATTGCAGCCACTTAGAGGTTTGATCCTGCAAGGCTTCTGCCAGATGCTGAGCCCTCCTCCCTCTGCTCCAGCCAGGCTTTCCTCTGCTGCTTATTATCGCGTGTCACTAAATGTGATCGTAAATGAGCGGGACTGAATTAATTAGGCATAGGAAAGAAAACCAGTTAGGAAAAACAATTAGCAGTGTGGGCTGGTGCAGTGCACTGTGGGCAGGCTTACAGCACCCCACCAGTCAGGAGTCACCTCAGCACCAGAGTCACTTGTGAGGTCACAGGATGTTGATCACAGAGGGGTGGATACACAAGGCTGGGGCAAAACCCAAAGGGTGATGACCAGAGAGGGAGAGAAGGGTGTCTTGCTTGGCTCTGCTCCCTGCTCTGCTGAAGGGCACATCCCCTCACTCAGCACTGCCTTTTATTGGGGCAAAGGTGTTCATGAACCCAGGCTCATCATTTTTGGCATTGCTATTTTCAGACTGAATGAGGAAAATATCCATTTCAGCCTGCCTGTCAAGTCAATGAGTGGGACTGGCATCCTTCAGGAGTAGTTCAGGATGGGCTTTGGTGTCCAAGATGCCATGAGATGGATCCAGCCTCTTCTGAGCTAATGTCCAGAGGTGCTCCTTCTTGGTGGGCCCTATAAAGCAGTCTAGCATAGACCAGACACCACGGTGGCTCCAGGCCATCAAAGCTTAACAATAGATTAAGAATAGACTAAACAGATAATTAAACAGATTAATTCAATTTTCAAACAGACTAGGAGTGCAATTAAATGGACTCTGATTCCCCAGGCTGGGAAAGACACTACTGAAGGGGATATGATAGAGATCTCAAGACTGGAAAATATGAATAGAAGATGACTTTGCTGTCTTTTCTAATACAAGAGCCAGGGGACATCAGATGAAACTAGTTAGTGGCAAGTTCAGAGAAAAAAAATAAAGAAACAAAAGAAGAGCCATTTTCCCCAGTGTGTAGTTAAGAGGGGGAGCTCTTTGCCATAGGGCTACCACATACAGTTGTGGAAGGAAAATTATTTAAAGGCTGTTGAAGCCAGAAATGCCTCCCCTGGCTCAGGGCAGAGCTGAGGCTGATGGGGTCTGGAAAGTGCAGTGCAGGACATCACTGGGCACTGGCCCTGCTCACAGCTCAGCATCCGTGGGGGGCACAGGCCAGGTCTGCCTTGGAGGGAGGATCAGCTTAGGACCAGGGTCTGTGTCCCGTGGAAACAGCGTGAAATTCACATCTCAAATCACAGCCTGAAAGGTTATTGCCAGCACAGATGCTGCCTGTACTTGGAGGGGAAGACACACACCTCAGAGTCCTTTGCACAGTCCAGCCAACAATACCTGAGCATCCCAGAAGCTGAATCTTCTCGAAAAAATTAAGTGTGGGCTAAGGAGGGGCTTCATCTTTCTGATGCCTCCCACGAACACAGGTGAAACCTTTCTTCTTTTGTGACAGGAAGAAAAGAGGGATTAACAGAAGTGATGGGAGAAATTAAAACACTTTGCAGGTTTTGTTCAGTTTAGATACATCTAAAACAGATCTGGAATGGCATTTAAGCAATACACAGATTTCAGAAAATGCTTTCCATCAAAGCAATTTCCCACATCTCAGCTTGCTGTCATTTAATGCAAAAATAAATAAGGATGAAAGCAAATGTTTTTGACTGCAAGAATACTTAAGACATGTTTCATCAATAAGAAAATATTTTGCAGAAAAATAATTTTTAATTACCTTTTAATTTTTACCAGAAAGGTTTTTGAAAAGCTATTTTTAAATGAGTTAGATTTTTAATTCCTTCCTTCCTTCCTTCTTTTCAATTCACATTTTTGTGCTCATTATTCCCTCACCCTACTCCATCTACTGCTGAAAAAAATAAAAAAGACTTCTGAACCCTTAGAGAAAACTGCTGTTCACTTAAACCTACTGGGAAAAAAAAATAGAAGAAAGAATTTTAAAATGTGAAACTGCGTGGAAAACAAAGCTTCTTTTTAATGTCTCTCTACCTGAAATATGGGGGGGAAAAGCACATGCAGAAGTACTTTGCAAAGTGGGATGCCTCTACTTTTGCCTTTCCCACTGCAGGCACAGGAGATTTGATAGGTCTCACTCTGCTCATTGAGGGGCAACTGAGACATCACCTGCTAAAGGATAATGTTAGAGATGCCATGGTTCCTGGTTAGATCTGCTTTTACAGACACTCAGGAAGTCTGCAGCAGAAAAGGGATTAAGAACAAGCCTTAAATGAGTCACCTCTCCCACCCTCAAAGCAGCCTCTCTCATTTCTTTCTCCTTCCCAACAGAAAACACACACTGCTGAAGGGGACAGCGAAGGGGAAGGTGACCCCTGAGACCACTGAGCAGACAATGCCATGCAAAGCAGAAGCGGCATTGTGATTTACTTTTCTTTCCTTTTTTTTTTTT